>JACEGR010003556.1:0-102722 GCA_014170235.1 Listronotus bonariensis | reverse complement strand
ATAATAATAATAATAAATTTATTTATCTCAAGCTATTACAAAAAAAATAAAATAAATATATATATAATAAAACAAAAACAGTATTTTTACATCAAACATTACATTTGCTTTAACAATCAAAATAACAAGTCTAACAAGAAACAAATAATAATAAATGCACCTAGATGTGAACATCTGTATGTGCACAATTCTTATACCCATTAGTACTGTCCAAAATATATCCTTAAACAGATGTAACATTCCAAAAATCTAACAATAAACAAAAAGATAATTAAATAAAAAAGTAATACCAATAAAGAAAAAGCATAAAAAACAACTATTGATATGAACCTAATTAAACAACCTTTCAAAATGAAGAACATTTTCAAAGATATGTCCCTTGCAGGCCATTCTAAATCGATATTTATTCTTCATTTCCTTAATTTTGGGTGGTAACATATTGTAAATTTTGGGGCCTATATAGCTTATATACCTCAAGTTCAGATTATTGTGACTAATAGGAAGTTGCAGTTCTCCGTTTTCATTAGCCCGAGTGGCATAGTTATGGTCTATGACAACCTGCAACCTCCTACGAGTGTGCACAAAAGAACAGGCCGTTACAGCATATATTGATCTGATGTTATTTAATTCCATGGAAAAAAGCATTCTGGTAGGATATAATTTATTTTTTCGTAATATAATCTTTAAGATGTATTTCTGTATAATGTTAAGCTTATGTAAGTTGCTATTATAAAGACCGCCCCACACAACTATGCCATATCTAATAATCGATTCAACAAATGCCTTATAAACTGTAATTAAAATTTTTCTACCTAAAAACTCCCTCAGTAAGTAAAACTTATGAATGAGCTTACGAATTTTGTTGGATATATAATCAATATGGGGTTGCCATTTGAGGAATTGATCAATTATTATCCCAAGGTATTTCGTACTAGATGTTTCTGAAATACACTGGTTATCAACAGTAATAGAATCAAATGATGGTCTGTTGGCTCTAGTAAGGGAAAAGGCAATGTAATTAGTTTTAGTTAAGTTTAAAGTTAGTTTATATGATTGAAGCCAATTTTTGACTACTCTGATTCCGTTGATAGTATGATCCTTTACATTATCCCAACTATCACCCGCGAAAACAATCGCCGTATCGTCCGCATATGAAATAGAAACCCCTCCCATGTTTAACTTCAACAATGAATTTATGTAGGTGACAAACAATAATGGCCCCAAAACTGTTCCCTGGGGAACACCAATTTTTATTCTTTGTTTATTACTTAAGACATTATTAATTTTTACCATTTGGCACCTATCTACTAAATAACTCTGAAATAAATTGAAAACAGTTCCTCTTATGCCACAGGCATGGAGGACACTAAGAAGTCTGTCATGGGGGACAGTATCAAAAGCCTTGGCTAGGTCTAAAAATACAGCTATACATTTTTTGCTTAAATTTAAGTTATTTACCACCTCGGTAACAAGTCTGTGCATTGCATCAGATGTACTCGATTCATCCACAAAGCCATACTGATTTAACGATAATACATTGTTATTTTTAAAGAAAAGAGTGAGCCTTTCCTTCAAACATTTCTCAAAGAGTTTTGCAAAATGGCTTATAAGGCTAATAGGACGGTAATTATTAATGGAAGTTCGACATCCAGCTTTGAATATGGGCGTGATTATTGATATTTTAAACTCTTCTGGTACAATTCCGGTTTCAAAAATTAAATTAAATATATGCAATAGCGGATCAATTATTTCTAAGTAAGTCTGCTTAATGGTAATTACCTGAATGCCATCATAACCCGGTGAGCTGTTATTTTTAGTGAAGCAATATGTTTAATTAATTCATTCTTTGTTACAGGCATAAGAAACATTGAGGTGGGTAGTGGCGAGTCAATTTGACACTCAACTTGTGGAGGGGAATGGCCTTCGCCATTTCCACTCCGACATTTATAAAATGATCATTACAAAAATTTGACATTTCCAAGGAATCAACAAAGTTTTCTCCCAAATCGTTTTTTATATTAACAGTATCAGTTCTGCTATTTCCCTCATAAGTGGCATCCCTAATAACATCATACAGCTTTTTTAAATTATTTTTGTTATTTTCTATTTGATTCTTATAATAATTATTTTTTTGTTTCAGGATAAGTTTGTTTAGCAACAAAATAAACGTCAAAATATATAAAAACAATTAAGTCATTCAACAAAGTCAGTTATAACTTTATAAAATTACAGAAAAAATTTAAAAAAATCAAATAAATAGAGTAACAATACACAAACATAAAAACAACAAACAAAAAATCCAATTTGAGGGTCAGCAAAGTCAGACGTAAACAAATAAACAATTAACACAATTAAAAAAAAAAGTTTATACAGATGAAAAGGCAAGTTACAAAATCTTGCGCTCTTTTAGTAAATATTTCTTAAGTTGTGTTTTAAATGTAATAAGTGAATTAATGTTCTTTAGTTCTTGGGGCAACTTATTAAATGCATCCAAACCTTTGAAAAAAAGGGAATTTTGACACATTTTCTTACTTTTGGTGCAATGAAGAAATCATTTTGTTGTCTTGTATTATGAGAGTGCACGTCACGGTTATAAGTCAACTTATTAATGAGATAAGAGGGAGCACGTCCCAATTTGATTTTAAATATAAACACTAAAACACAATATTATTTTATTATATATTGTTAGCTTTGACCAAAAGGAGAGATAAGATGAACACCTTGATAAGTAGTTTATAGAATTGCTTAACTTAGAAACCACAAAATTTGTATGATCCTTAAATGTTAGCCTATCATCTAAAATAACGCCTAGATATTTATTTTTTTTTACTTGTTCAATGTTATTACCGCCGATTTGAATTAAGCAATTGCTTCTGGTAAAGATCGTTTTAACTTTCTCAGTGGCCAATAACATGTATTTACTTTTTGCTGCCATGATACTTAATAGATTCTTGCATGTAAATTTGTAAACCTTGTTTAGAGCATTATTAATTTTAGTGACCACAGATTCTATGTCAGTTCCCGAAGCATAAATCAACGTATCATCCGCAAACAGATGAATTTCAACACCTTCTGATTCTACAACACCCAGAATGTCATTAATATATAATACAAATAGTATCGGACCCAGAATACTTCCCTGTGGTACACCATGATTATTTATAACTTCCCCAGATGATATCCCATTAACGTTTACCCTTTGTCTTCTGTCCTTTAAGTAGCTGTCAAACCATTTTAAAACACTCCCACGTAAACCAATATTATATAATTTAGACATCAATATGCCGCGATCTATAGTTTCAAAAGCCCGTCGTAAGTCCAGGAAAACTGCTAGCGTCATATTACCACGATCCATTTCACTTTTCCATTCGTCAAGGACACATTGCAGTGCAGTCTCAGGGCTGTGATTCCATCTAAATCCTGACTGTTTTTCGATCCACTATATTATTCCTTCTCAATAAACTCAGCAAGTTGGTCATATACACTTATCTCTAATATTTTTTCTACTGAAGGCAACTTATTAATTGGACGGGAAGTTTCCTGCTTTACCACAGTTTTCCTTTTTTTGCACGGGCGACAGTTGGAATTTTTAGGTTATAAGGAACAATACTACCCTGTTCCAGAGAAATTAATTAAATTTAATAGGGGATTCTCTAATAATTTTTAATAATTTCTATTATTTATTTGCAAACTGTCAAATTTTAAAACTAGTGACACCTGAACTAAAAGAAATAATGACGAAATCAAAGGGAACTTGACCCTGTGGTGAGATTGCATAAATTGATATTTAAGTTTATTGTAGTAGGCTTGAAAAAAACACTAGTACAAAGTGTGAAAAAAGCTCCGAAGTGTTAAAAAAAAATACTTTTTCAACACTTTATGTAGTGTACCAGAATTGAGTACTTTACCTTCATGTTAACGATTTAAAAAACAGCATTTTTTTTAACGGTCGGTGAAAAAATAGTACTTTTGTATTTTTTTTTCAGTTTTAAATAATAAATTATGCTTTTTGACTGACTACAAATTTGGTAGATTTCTGAATTTTGTTTTCTGTGAATTTAATTAAATTTTGTCAATAAATCAGAAAGTTAGCAAAAATATCTAGGTACCTTTTTATAATTTTAAAATTTTAGCTGGTTATAGGTTTATGAAAAACTAGCCGACCCGTGCCACTTTGTTGGGTAATAATTATATTTTTCTTTAAACTTTTTGTTCTATTAAAATAAAATATATAGCCTATAGCATTCCTGAATATCCTAGCTTTCTGATTGTGAAAAATTTTTTATGATCGGTTCAGTATTTCCGAAAATTAGCCCTTACAAACAAACAATCAAAGTTACAAACTTTACCTCTTTATTTGTATTATTAGTATAAATAAATAAATATTAAAGATAAGAATCTAATAAAAATGGGTAAATTCCTTGCTTTTTGTATTTCTTGGGCTTACACACGTCGTTACAAACTTAACCTCTTTATAACATTAGTACAGATTGATATAAATATGTCTTTTTTTCTCTTAAAATTTTCCTTAATCATTATAAAATATAGCCTATAGCACTCCTGAATAGTGTAAATTTCTTATTGTGAAGGAGTTTTTATAATCGGTTTAGTATTTCTGAAGATTAGCCCCTATAAAGTTATAGTTTATCCACGATAGCCGACCCGTGCCCACTGCAATGGGCGTTAATATCTAAACTTTTTGTTAATTCAGACCAAAGTATAGCCCATAACACTCCTGTATAGGGTAGTTTTCTGATTGTGAAAGAATTTTTATAATCGGTTTATTACTTCCGAAGATTAGCGTCTCTAAACAAACAAACAAAGTTACAAACTTTACCTCTTTATAATATTAGTATAGATATACTGATAAGTTTTTAACATTGGGGATATGTTTATAAAATTTGATTGAATTACAAAAAAAAACATTAGATTTTTAAACTTATTTTTAATAAAATTAAAATGATTTGCTTTAAGTTGTATACAATTATTAGATTAGAAGAAAACGAAATATTTACAATCTATATCGCGATTAGTCTTATTTTTTGTGGTTGTTATTGTTTTGAGTAATAAATATTTTACCATTTGATTTTTAAGCTTATAATTGGGGGAAGGGTATGGCTTTTTAGGTTAAAAGAAAAAATGAAAATTCTTGGCAATAACAAATACGGTTGTTAAACTTAAAAAAAAATGGTTTTTTATAATTTCCTTAAACAACTTTTACCCAAATAATAATTGTTATTTACATTCTTTTAGATGCCTTTTATAATAATATTCTCTCTTACTATAGATATTATCATCAAATTAAAACCATATTGGGTGAGTAATATTTACAACATTTATGAACTTTTTATTCCTTAAGTTTGGTTTAACAGCATATACAGGGTATTTCTAAAAGGTCTTTACAAAATACTACCACAAATTCCTTCAACCAAAAGACAACGATCTAAAGCTAATTTACCTTAAACTGAAAGTTGATTATTTGCAAGATACAGGGTGTCAAAGTTTTTATTTAAGTTAAGTTAGATTTTTTGAAAAATAAATGACGGTAAATACATAACCTTAAGTTAGCTGTTTACACCTGGTTCGCAGGAATTATGTCCAAAATAAAGGTATCCAACCCTGTTGTGGCATGATCTACATACTATAAACTTTAAATTTATTTTAAAGAAAAAAATTGTGACAGTATTCATGTCAATCTTTTTTATAAAATTTTTAATTACACTATATCAGCCCAGTACATGGTTTGCCAACCCCCGAGAATTTATTTAATACTAACTTTTATTGTTAAAAAAAAACTTTAGAAAAAAGTATGAGGGGTCCATTTAAACGGGATGATTCAAAAATCGATCACGAAACTTAAGGGGGTGATTTTACTTGACAGAATAAAGGTAGAGCTTCATAAAAAAAATTCAAAATTCGTTTTCGAGTTACAAGCCGTTAAAGTTCAATTTTAATTTTGGTTTTTCGCCATATCGCATTTATTTTTTAACCAATTCAGTTGATATTTGGCACACAAATCGAGCTTTGGACATTCTAAAATTTTAAGACAAAAGTACTTTTTTAAATACCGTCAAAGGGCACTTTACCTAAAACTTAAAATTTATTTACATCATAACTTTTTATTTTGACTGGCATCGCAAAGCTGGGGGCGCCATTTTATGGACAATCAAAAATTTAAAAATAAGGTACTCTTTATTAAAGTCGATAAACCTAACCGTTTAGGCACCAATAGACATCAAAATTTTCATCAATTTCAATAAAATTACCGACACTCATACAGGGTGTCCTGTAACTCAACCGACAAACTTTACCAAACGATTCTACAACAAAAAATAAGAAATAAACTTCATATAAACATATGTCCTAAACGTCTTAGTTTTTGAACTACAGTGTGTTAATTAAATAAAAAGTTTTTATTTTTAAATATTTAACACACCGTAGTTTAAAAACTAAGACGTTTAGGACATATGTTTATATAAAGTTTTTTTCTTATTTTCTATTGTAGAATCGCCCCGTAAAGTTTGTCGGTTGAGTTACTGGACACCCTGTATGTATGTAGGTAATTTGATTGAAATTGATGAAAAATTTGATGTCTATTGGTGCCTAAACGGTGAGGTTTATCGACTTTAATTAAGAGTACCGTATTTTTTCTGTCAAAATAAAAAAGTTATGATGTAAATAAATTTTAAGTTTTAGGTAAAGTGCCCTCTGGCGGTATTTAAAGAAAGTACTTTTGTCTTAAAATTTTAGAATCTGCAAAGCTCGATTTGTGTGCCAAATATCAACTGGATATGGTTAAAAAATGAATGCAATATGGCGAAAAAACCAAAATAAAAATTGAACTTTAACGGCTTGTAACTCGAAAACGAATGACATTTTGAAAAAATTTATATGAAGCTCTACCCTTATTTTGTCAAGTAGAATCACCCCCTTAAGTTTTGTGATCGATTTTTGAATTACCCTGTATAGCCCGATCTGGTACTAAGTGGTTATACGTGTAGTAATAATTAATATCTTGGTCTCTACCATAGACAAGAGATAGATTAAATGGGGAAACGGTTAGACAAGTTTTTAATATTTTATTTATGCCGATGCGGCTTTAATTTTGATTATATGGTGTTTAATATTTTATGAGGAAGGAAAAAAATTATGTGTTACATAAGCCCACGCTGTATTATTAAATATCACAAACAAGAATGTATACATAAGTTTGCACACAATATTTGTACCTTTAAAATACACCTTTAAGCTATTTGTCTATTCAGTGAGCCGGTCATTTTCATTTTTAATTAAGAATATAATCCTAAATCTTTTCTTAAATCGACGTATGACAAATCTTTAGTGATTTGGCTACGGATAATATATGATAATTTTGTACTAATAAATGCCTTCAGCCAACCTAATATAATGATTGTAAATGTTGTTGTATCATTAATAAATTAAGTGTTTTAGGTAAATTATTAAACTTATTTATTTTATATTTAAATTAACTTACCGGATATATCCAAAAGGTATTTAGCCATAATAAAATATTAATAATTATTTTTCATGGTAATAAATGTTATTTTTTTTTAGTTTGTTATTATTATTATATTATTATTAAACTGTACAGGGTGTTTTTAGCTAGGATTATAGGGTGTGGGCTAAGAAAAAAACCAGATACCTTTACCCTTCTCTTTTTATGTTTTTAATTTAATGGCGCAATCAGATCCACGCTTGATTGGTTTAGAAGATACAGGGTGATTCTCAAAATTCGTTGATTTTTTATATCTTCTTACAACGGAAACAAACTTCAATATAAAAATAAAATCTTTTCCAACAGTTTTACGTAGAACCAAGTGGCTTACCTAAAATAAATATGAATGTTTTAATTTTTAAGATATAACCCAAACTAGCAATTTTTAAGTATTTAAAAAAATGCATTTTTACAATTACATTACAACAATATATAACATTTAATATTTTGCATTGTTTTAAACAGCCAAACTATAAAAAAATAGTTGACCGTTAAATCAATATTCATTAATTTTTTTATTGTAATGTAATGTATATTAAGAACCCAATGTAACAAGAATAATACAACCTTTATTAACCAACGCATTAAGAACTACCAATTTATAATAGAAACTAAACAATTATGTCTTAAACTTATCAAACAATAAGTGCTCTTTAATGAGTTTTTGAACTTAGCTTGTAATTAAATTGGTGGCGCCATAGATGTAAATATTTGGTACAATTTTATTTAAATCAATATAATTTGCTTTAAGTTGTTTAAAATTAGATTAGAAGAAAACGAAATATTTACATCTATGTCGTCATAAGTTCGATTACAAGCTAAGCCAAAAATGCATTGAACAAAATGGAAAACATTTTAGCACCTTTCGTGATTAAACACCACCCAAAAAAGAAATAATAAGTACTTGAGATAACGGTTTGGTTGCTATTATAAATGAGTCTATTTTGTGTGGTTGTTATTGTTTTGAGCAATAAATGTTTTATTATTCTTGTTAAATTGGGGGTTTATATACATACCCTTTAAAACATAAATAAATATTGATTTAATCCATGACCAACCATTTTTTGTAATTTTGAAAAAATATGATTTACGAAGAGAAAATATTGATTTTGTATACAGGGTTCGAAAAACTTAAAAACCATGATTTTTATTCAAGAGTAAACTACCTTTATTTTTAATTTTTCGGAAAAATATCACTTAGAAAATGTATTTAGAATAGCATTTTGAATTACTTTATTAATGTTACAGGGGTATTAAAAAGTTTTATGAAACTGATTTTGGAGTAAATAATTATTTTACATTTTTATAATAAAATGACCTAAAACACTCTCATAATTTGCTTTTCCATCAAATAAATGTAATTAAGGCATTTTCTCCAAATTATGGAGCTTAATTAAATTTTGTATCGAGTTTTGTATTATTGTTTTTATGGATTGCAAACATGATTCTAAATAAATTTTCCTAATGACATTTTGCTTAAAAATGAAAAATCGTGTTGTTTAAGTTTTTGCAGAACCCTGTATCAACAGTTTTTTCGTAGAATCTGATTTTCTTTTTGCAAGCAACAATTTTTATGAAACATTACTTTTTACAAGCAAAAATTTTTATGAAAAATTACTTTTTTCAAACAAATTAAATTTTTGGTCCATTTGTCCTCTTGTTAACCCCATCCGTGGACAGTCTGTAGATGTAGCATTTCAAATTTACGAATAATATATTTTACCAATAATTCTTTAATCTTGTACCCGATCAAGACTGTCAGTTTGTTTATTTTAGTAAATTTAATTTTCCATTAAAAATTAAAATACCTCAAGCTAAATAGAAAGTTCAACAACTGTTCTGCTTGATATTGCAGTGCTCCGTTGTTAGACAGTTTTAAAACTTTTATTTACCACGAAGACACCAGCTGGCTTGATTTAAAGTTTTATCAGTCTGATTTAAATTAATTCCTAACAATAATTTTTCAATTGTTTATATATACGCTTACTTGGAAACTCAGGGAATGGTTGCAATCGTCTGTCTAGCCCCAAGATCATTTTGTTATTTTTGTTTGGTCGCTTAATTAACAAATTAACATATGGTCCGGAAATTGAAATTAAAAAAATAAAATAAAAAAATTTAAAGAAAATATATATGTCGCACTTTTTTGTACCCTGTTTATATCTACTATTAAAGTAAAACAGTAAAAAGGTATACTTTGTAAGAATCGCTTTGAGTAAGAGTTGAGATATTTGCGTTTCAGTCCAACTAAAAAATTTTAAAGAATATTAGCTAAAACTACAACTGTCACATAAGATACTTTTGGATAAATTTTTAGAAAGCACAAAAAGTTGGGACCTTTTGGACAAATTCAAAGCAATGTAGGTTAAGAAAAAAGTTAACATCGGATCTAAAGAGTTAATATCAAAAAACTTAGATACCTTGTTTTATTATAATATTTAAAACGGTTCAAAAATTATCAAAGTACAATTTACTTTAACCCCCTGTTTCTTTCTTACTATTTACTTTTAAGTTTAGGTATGTTTAGTTAAGTCCTAATATTTTGGCATAACGAATTTTGTAGTTTCTCTGTGTATGAGGAGGGGTTTTGTTTCCCTTTAAAACCTTAAAATTTTTAGGGTTTGTCTGAATCTTCACTACGGACAACTAGAAAACTAAGAGAGCTTTCTTTTAGGAATTTTCAGGTTATATTCTCCATAAAATTTCTGTTTTCTAGTATGTAACGCAATGAAGTTTATGTGATAATAGGAAAACCTTAATTTGACTTACTGTTGTACCTTTTTAAATTTATCAACATTAAAAAATATATTTTTAGTACTATTTCTTGTCACGATTTATAACCAAAAGACTAAAATAGAGTTAATACCTGTTTTGTTTTAAATAACTTCATGACCCAATTGCACAGTTTAAAAGTAGTGAATAAAAAGATACAGCTATTTTCGAATGTGAATGATTTCTTAATATTTTACTTAAAAGCAGTTGTTACAAATAATTATTAAATTAAGAATTTTAAAATATTAAAACTAAAACTTCAAAACAATTATAATTTGATTTATTGTAATCAAATGAATACCGGAATCCTACATTCGAGTACGAATCTTGAATACGGTCCCGTAAAAAGTATTCAAATACAAAGAAAAAAATATTCGAATACCGCTGTATTTAAATATCAAGATTCAGTATGCATGGATACTTTTTAAGGTTAAAAGATCCTTAGCCGAAAAAATACCTAAATTTATTTGCTGTTGATTTTTTATTATTACATAATCGGGTTTAAGTATCGGGATTTTAATACCAGGATTTGAATTCAAGGCCTGAATAACAAAATTTGAATACAAACCAAGTATTTGAATAGTCAAAAGCTGTATTCGAATACTGAAATTTTAATACCGTGATTCCAATACTATGATTTAAAAACCATAATCACAATCCAGGATCCCGTATACTGACCAAAGAAGTATTTAGTCGAATACTGAATACCAAACAAACAGATGTATTCAATACTAGCCAAACGTATCCTGAATAAGATTCAGTATACCGAGTATTCGAATACTACCCAACTCTAATTGTAATAAATAAAAATAATTTTGTATCCAGTTCATAGAACTGTTAAAAATGCATAGATATGAAGTTACCTACCATGTCCTTATTTTATCACTCTTCGTTTACCGTATGACGCGTGTTGCTAGTCATTAAAATATGCAAATTATACAATTAACTTGAATATTTATGTTTTTGTATTGATTTATTTCTATTGATGTATTATTTAACCCAAATCTGTCATTAAATAAACTTTTATCTGGTTGAAATGAGGAAAAGCCCATTATTAAATTTGAAAATTTATGTATGTGGAATAATTTAATACCATTTTTTTAAATAAAAAATAATTTTATTTGACCTCGTAAATTTCAAAATGAATATAGAGCAGACTACAGACGACATGCCAAGGCTTGGCAAATGTCCGCTCGCTCAAACGTTTCCGCATCGTGTGTATGCAAAACATATGGCAAAGCAAAGCCAACTTTGGGATGCGGGAACATTTGAACGAGCGGACATTTGCCAAGCCTTGGCATGTCGTCTGTAGCTGGCTTTATATTTATTTTTACATTTACGAGGTCAAATAAAACTATTTTTATTTAAAAAATTGTATTAAATTATTCCACATACATAAATTTTAAAATTTAATAATAGGCTTTCCCCTCATCTCAACCATACAAAAGGCCATTTAATGACTGATTTGGGCTTAAGGAGTATTTGTAATCATCACCCAATGGTTTTGAAAGCAGTACTGACTGAAATTAAATACATATCCTTAAGTATTAATACAGGGTGTCCACTAATTGTGGTACACAGGCAAACAAAACAGATTTCCTATGCCAAAATACCACTATTTAACGAGACTTACCAGTATTTAAATGTTGAATATAAGATTTATAGCGTCAAAATTGAAAAAAAAAATGTTAATTTAGGTTGATAATTTTTAACACATTATGAATGTTTTCAAGATATTTGCATTTAAGTTGTTTTATCCAACTAAGAAGTATATATAAAGGAATACAGTTTTATTTATCGCTAATACTATATAATTAAGGGTCCTTTTTCGTTTACTAAACACGTTAAACGTAAATATCTCAAAAACGGTTGAACAGAGCGATTCTCTCAAAGTATACCTTTCTGTGTATGATTGTCATACAGCGATGCACAAAAAGCTGTGACATCTTAGAGAAATTAAAAGTAATGTAGGTAGCGGCCCCTAGTTAACAAATAAGAATTAAAAATTGATCTCAATGGTCAATATCTCAAAAAACTTCAAAAAGCCGAGTTTTATTGAAACATTTAAAACGTTTCAAAAATTATCAAAACTAATTAAAAATATTTTTTAGATTGGCACCCTGTATTTTCCTTATTATCATGTTTTTAATATAGGTATGTTTGGTTAAATCTTAATATTTTGGCATAATAAAGCTGTTTTCTTTTGTATAGCATTATTTAGTTGACACCCTGCATGTTCCTACCTACCTAATTAAATGTGGTGGTAAAGGTAGATCAAAATGAAATCCATTAAAATTCGGCTTGGCAAATTAAATAAGTTTATTGATTAAGTGTCCCAAAATAATATTTTTGTTTACTTGACTTTAAAAGAGTGTTTTGTAGTTTTTAGCTAACACTGTTTTGAAGCCATGGAAGTACCTATAAAAAGCGATAAATCCCCCACAGCTCGACGATGTGCAAGAGAGGAAGCCTTTCTGTAAGTGACGGATCATTAATGAGACGAATAGCTCTTCTTTGAATAGAATCAAGAATGCTTAGGGTTGTGGGGGACGCCATGCCCCAAATATGAGAACAATATTCCAATGGAGGTCGGATTTGGGACACATATAAAGAAAAAAGTAGTTTTTAGAAGTCTTTAGCTAACACTGTTTTTTATAAACTCATTTATTGTCATACGATTTTTGCAATAAAATTTAAAAAGTAAAAGCAACTTAGGTGTCCTTGTGTCTACCTTATTAAAGAAAATTAATTGTTCTTATAAACCTAATATAGACAATAGGGTAATAAACTTAGACACCAACTGCTTAAATTACATTATACATTACATTACAAATATTAAAATCTACATACTGGTCTTATTCGTACCAACATAGCCTTTCTGAGAAACACCTACAACAGTTTTTTCAGGAAAAGAGTTTTTTGCTGAAATGAAAAATGTTTTCGCTCTCATTTTAATACGTATTAAGAGTTTAACATGGGCAATGCCGCACCTGAATGTAATAAAGAATATTTCATATGGGCATGACTCATTTTTTGACAAGAATATTTTAAACAATAATTAAAAATGTGTTTTATAATAATTTAAAAAGTAAATTCAAAATTTGTGATTGGATATAAATTTTAAATTAATTAAATTATCTTAATATCAACCGATTTTAAAAACTCTTTTAAATTCAAAAGTGCACTACCAGTGGTCCCATTGGAATCAAGTCAGGATTTAAAGGTGAAATTATGAGGAAATAAAATAATACCGCAAGGTTTAAAGGCACGTTCATGTATTTCTTGAAACGTTTTAAAACTGATCGGATATTTGCGTCTTGTAGTAATGGTGGAATTCTGAGGAAATTCAGTAGAAAACATTAAATTAAAGGACTTACATGTATTTTTTAATGTGTGTTCATCGATTACTCCGTCAATTGTTGACCAATTTTAAAAACTAGTGTTTTATTTAAAAGATGACATTTTTGAGGTGATCCTCATTGGAATCAAAGTCAAAATCTGATAATAAAATCCTAGGGAAATCAAGAAAACCTCAAATTTCCAAGGCAGGTACTTATACAAGGTGATCAAACTTAAGTCGGCACTATTGCTAACTTCTTTAATATTGGACATACTAAGTCGGTTAAAAATTTTCATTGATTAATGTGCTGCTAACAGAAAATACAATTGAACATCGGATTTTTAATTTATTGCAAAAGATGTACTTTTTTAAATGGAAATACACTATACCGGATCAGCTAAATAACGTAATAATAGTGCAGATAAGAGAAAAAACTGTCTAACGTGAATACCTGCATGTAAACATTTCTGATTGAATAAGTCACATACATCATTTCTTGTTGCTTTACTGGCCGATATTCCAAATACCAATTTGCTTAACCAGTATATTATATCATCATTCGAAAGATCTATCAAAGAGCTTTTAAAAGAGTTAACATGTAATATATCCAATTTTTAATGGTTTCGGATATATAGCCATTCTCAGGAAGTTGATAGAAAATGACATATTTTGAATAGAACACCCCGTATAATCCATCACCATTAAATAGCTATTTTTAAATGAGCTTTACTGAAAGTGCCACATTTAATATAAATATATCTTACAGTTTTGCAAATATGGCCATTCAAATCTGAAAATTGTGTTAAATTTTTATTATCTCTACAGCTCTAAGCTATAAGCACTAAGTTTAATGTCCTAGGTATAATGGGCATTAAACCTACTATTTTTAGATTTGGATGTACATATTTCCAAAACTATAAAAGATAGACATATGAAATTTAGTATTTTTGTAAAGCTCATTGAAATAGCTATTTTATGATGATGCAATATACATGGTGTTTTATTTAAAAATGCCAGTTTACTATCAAATGCCTGAGGATGGCCATATTTTTGAAACTATTCAAAATTGGTTACATCGCATTAAGACTTTTTTAGAGCTCTTTTGTAGGTCTATTTCAAATGGTGATATAATGTACAGGGTGTTTTATTTAAAAAAGTACATTTTTGCAATAAATTGGAAACCCGATTACTTTTTTTAAAGCTCTTTTGTAGGTCTATCTCAAATGGTGATATAATGTACAGGGTGTTTCATTTAAAAAAAAGTACATTTTTTGCAATAAATTGGAAACTCGATGTTCAATTGTTTTCCTGTTGGCAGCACGTTAATCACCGGAAAAAATAGACCGAAAAACCTCCACTAATTTAGCACGATTTTGTATCTGCTATATTGAAAAAGCAGTAGTGCCGACTTAAGTTTGATCACCCTGTATTTCGTATACTTTCTTAAAGTAATTAGAAACTTGTGTCTTTTCTCTAGATACCATAATAATAAACTACAAAGTTATAAAAACAGTAAAAAAATTAAAACGGATAATAATTAATTAACAAGCTTGTATATTTTTAATTACTTTTGCCCAAGATCGGTTTTTATTTACTTAAAAACTAAAATCTTTATTTTTGAGCGAACTAAACTATGCATACGATTTTAATAATTAATTATGTACGATAAACATTATGTACGATTTAGTGTTAATTAGCAAATGAAAATGAAATTTATACCGGTAATGCCATTTGCTCTTTAATAAGATTATTAAAAGTTTTATTTAGTTTACACTAAAATATTTTTATAATTTGTTTAAAATTTTATTTTTAAATAAGCAACGCAACAGTGCCGTTCTTTATGTATCAAACAAAAATAACAAAATTCTGTATAGTGTAGTTCAAATAAATATAGAAAAAAAGAATTGACGGAGATAAATATAAAGTTCATTGTAGAAATTAGTCTTAAATTAAATTATCTGATTTTAAAATAGAAAACATGACCGAACTCCAGTGTTTTAATTGGGCTGTGTGGAAGTGTCAATATTTGTTTTAAAGTTTTATCCTTACCAGTTGCAGATATATGACAATACCAATTTTAATTTAAAATCTTGTAACAGCGGTGCTATTACTATTAATTCAGTTAAGCATACTTTATAGCCCCCAGAGATCACATTTTTTAACCATTTAACCCACAAACTCAAATCGATTAAACTATTAAAAAATATTTTGCAAGATTGACTTGGCACATAATGCAACATTCAACTATTTTTCAAGAACAATTTTGCTGAAATTATGTTGGACGGTTTAATCGATTACGTTAATTGGTCTTGTGATATAAATTATGACTAAATATTATGAGGTTTGCTGTAAATTTTACTAACCGTTTATGGAGACCCACAAAAGAGTTTAAGTGAATTTAATATCTTAATCTAGAAGTGTCTATCCAGACAACCCAAACATTAATTGGGGTAGTCTGAAGTAGGTAGTCGCCTTAACCGCGGGCCGTAGGCGACCTCCTGCACCTCCTTCGTCTAGCTACGTAACTAATGGGCGGTGAAACTGGGAAAGAAATATTTAAAAAACCAAAAACACAATACCTAGTACTTTTAATATTCATATGGTATTAAATATGCATTTCCAACCTCATATTTTGGGAGTTATTAAATTATTATTATTAAAAGGCGTAATTTTATTAAACCTATCTACTTATAAAAAATGACCTAAATCTACCTAATATATAAAGTACTGTTTTGCTCATTACCTTCTCTTCCAAGCTTATATTATACCATTATATTAAATGGTGCATCCGACAAAACAGTAAAACATATGCCGTTATGGGTTTACCACAGCCCATTAGCATCAGACAGAATTCCTAAATATTCAGGCCATTATATTCTTTTAATTACATTGTAGCTACGAGGTGAACCGGGAAATAATAAATTCTGTTAGTTAAGGATGGCTGCAAGGTCATTTGTGTGCATTATTCTTTGGTGTAATAACAGTGTTTTTATCTGTGAGAACGGAATCATTTCTTTCTTAAACTAGGGTGAGAATGTCGAAGTTTCATTTGATTGCATAGTTTAGGATATGCACACTCATGCAGATATGTAAATGATGTACATTTAATTTTTGTACAGAGGTGAATCAAATTTAAAAGTTACAATTGGAATTTCCCATATTTGTAGAAGTACTTACTTAAATGGTATTAAATAGGTAACGCTAGATATAGGTTTAAATATAATAGAAGTTACCAACTTTAGTTAAACAAAATACTTTAAAAAATGTAATAAGAAGTAATCCAATCATTTTTATTTTCTGAAGTTGGTAAACAAAATATATTTTAAGTACAAGTAGAAATTTCTATATATCCCAATATCAGATGAAAATCCCTTAATATATAAGTATTTAAAGATTTAATTTCATTTTGGCATCCAAAAATTACACTAATCAAGGCATAACAACAATGATCACGTGGACATTTATAATGATACATGACAGCGTTGCTAGGCAACACATTACGGTACCAGGTATCGTAATGTAAAATTTACCGGCCCTAAATTAATACAGGTTAGGTGGATTTACTGGACAGTATGAAACATTATTATTTCATCGTTGATACCGTACTTAAAAGCATCATTCAGTGAATTGACATCGAGTTTTACCGGGAGTAAGTAAGTCGGCAAGAAATATTTAAGAAAACAAATTAAAATTATTTTCTACTCTTGTTATTCACCGGGACCCATTCCAGTGACGCTAGTATCAACAATGTTTGGCAATTAAATTAACCCATACCGACAGATCTTTTCATAGGTAATCCGTTGTTCAGAAAGTCAAAATAATACATTGTAAAACGATTTTTTTCGATAATTTTCAATAGAGGTGACAAATTTGATATTTTGCTTTTATAGTTTAATTCCGTTAACAAAGACCCATTCCCGAAATATGGAAAAAATTAGTACAGGAAAACATTTTACCTGGCAATTTTTGGTTCTGCATGGATTAACTTTAAATTTTAACAGAAGGTAGGATATACCACAAAGCATCAAAACCTATTTCGAACCAAAGGGCGCCAAAACCCTGAGGTGGTTGCCACCCCTCCAAGGGGTGGAATTTTTTATTACATTCGCGATTAAAAGCGACAATTTGTTGACGAAAAAAATCGACGTTTTTAATGGGGTTTTGCGAATAATAATATTAATAAAATTATGCATAAACTGTAGAAAGTAAAATTATAGGTTTTTAAAAGACAAACAAAATTGATTTATTATAATTTTTTTTGCCTACAAGACGAACCAAGATACGGCGTGTTAATGTTTAGATTTTTCCCTTCAATGTAAAATGTAATAGACTTAAAAGTCAAATAACGGGAAAATGCTGCATATTTTAAGGAAAACTCATAATATTTTTGAAGTAGGGTACCTAATTCGGCCTTTCTTTTTATTTACAAAGAAATTTCTAGCATAAAAATTAAGTAAGTTATGATTGAAATTAGGTTAGTATCTAATTTTTCTACGAAACAATCATTTAAGACCACCCCTAACTACACCTAATTAAAATTGACCTTCAACCTTTTGCATTTGTCTCTATACATGCACTAATAATACGTCCAAAAAGTTTGAGCTATTTTAATTGCCCAATTTTAGAAAATTTCAGCTTAATTGAAAAACGGTTTTTTACAATTTTATATTTTTCACCCCTTCTTTCTAATTAACTTCGAAAATACAGGAGATGATGATGGATGATGGGGTTTTAAATTACAGTTTTTTAATGACTAAGTTTTTCTCTGCGTAGATTTTTTGTTTAGTGAATATTTGGCGACATGTAGTCGTTTAAAACACCTATTTATGAACGAGTACAACCTTTTTTCAGCCCTTTAAACTAACCTGAATTAAAAACCAAGGGATCTTAAGGAATTTTACTTAAAGAGCCTCGTAGCTCTAAGAACCCTACAAAAAAACTACTTAAAATACTTTCTATCATTAATAATGAAGAAAGTATATAAAAAAGAACAATCAATTTTCATTCAAAAAATTTCGAATAGGCTACTTGTATTAAAACATTAAGGGAAGGTCCGGGAAGCCCCGCCCAGCGGGTAACGATGTTCACCGTCATAATTTCTAAACACAACATTTAATCGATCCGATGTTTATCACTCAATACAAACATTAAAGCTAACGCTACTAACTTAGCTAATTTGCACCTCACGAATCCGCTTTTAATTCTTTAGTCATCGAAAAACGTTTAGGATGCAGGTTGATGTATTTTTTCTTCTGTGAAAATTCAGAGGTTACTACGATACATTAATTTGCATCAATAATTTATTAAAATGTAGGTGATTGATTGTATTTTTATTATGCGTTATTAAAATATTAAGGTTTTATTTAAGTTTTTTAAGAAGAATTGCAATAGGGGAGTGACACCAAACCATATACATACATATTTGCCATTTAGCTGTGTAGATATTTAAAACTTTATTTAATATAACAATATTGATTTATTTCATATATTTTTTAAAATGTGAATACAGATTTTTTGGTGCGAATACTTCCTTGCATTCTAATTTCATTGTGGCGTTATGCGTTCTTCATCAACACACCAAAAGCTTATTACAGTTAACCATACATATTTATTTTGTGTTACATAATAAATAAAGAAACAATAAAAGGAATAAACCCATAAAATAGATTCAAATAACTATTCTGAGATAAATAATTGCTAGGAAAATATTAAACAATAGATAAGTTTTAAATTCACCAGAACATCACAATACTTTGTTTTGACTTACGCAAAACACCAAAAGTGAATCCGAAATGCCAACAACAATAATGTTTTTGGGGAGTGGTCCGCTTTTATCATTCTGCTTATTATAATATTCTATTTACGAATTAATGATTGACGTGGATTTTATATTGAAGTACCGTTATTACAAAGGATTAGCCTGAGTCATAGCAATTAACCAAAGAAAATTATTTTGCAAGTCACTTTATTTTACTAAAATATATTAAATTTTGGTTTTGTCGGTACATTAAATAAGTGTGCAATAAATGTATGCAAACTTTTTTTTAGTAGAAAACTATAAAATACTATAAAAAATATGAAAGTAAATATATTGTGATCGAAAACATAATGCTATGTAAAAGAACAACTTATTACATTAACGTTTAAAAATTATTTGCGGCATGTGGCCACCGCGGCAGTCTACCAGATAGGCTATTCTTTTAGTCCAATTTTGAGTGACTTTTCAGGCTGGACAGAACGTTACGGTCAATGGAGAACGTTACCGAACCATGATTCATGAATATTTGTTTCAAAATATGGATGATATTGATCCAGACGAGATGTGGATGCAACAGGATGGCGCTACATGCCACACGGCGAACGAAACTATCGCCTTGTTGCAAACAAGGTTTGGCGACAAATTAATTTCGAGAAATGGACCTGTTACCTATCCACCCAGATCCTGTGATGTGACGCCCCTAGATTATTTTCTGTGGGGCTACGTCAAGTCATTAGTGTATGCTGATAAACCAGCAACGATAGAAGCCTTAGAAGCCAACATTACTCGTGTTATTCATGATATACGACCGGAAGTACTCGAAAAAGTCACTCAAAATTGGACTAAAAGAATAGCCTATCTGGTAGACTGCCGCGGTGGCCACATGCCGCAAATAATTTTTAAACGTTAATGTAATAAGTTGTTCTTTTACATAGCATTATGTTTTCGATCACAATATATTTACTTTCATATTTTTTATAGATTAAAGTTATATCATCCCTTAAAACATCAAAACTTCAATAAATATACAAAGTTTGATGGCCTTCTAAAAAATGTAAAGAAAAATACCTAGACTTTTATTGATAAAAATAGTTAATTTTGATTAGAACTTTGAATTTTGTGATTATGATGGCCGAAAAATGGCTGATCTTAAACCACCTTATGGTCATTTTTGCTCATTGACTGTAAGGTCAAAGTGTTTATTTTTAATTTTTGTTTTTATCTGATGTTGTCTACGGATACGATTTAGAATAAGTAAGAGTAGCATTAGTTTTCTTATTCTTAAAAGCGAATGTAGATACAAAGAGAAAATACAAAAGCCTAAATAGTTGTTTTTTTTTGTAACTTAATAAAAACCTAATAATAAAAACCACAAGAATGTCAAAAGCGTACTTTTTCCCAATAAAAATGATTATGGTGTTTAGTGAGATTCAATTGTAACCCATAATTTTTAATCTAGTGTGCAGTCTAAATCATGGGCCCTGTGACTTTAAACAACCGCACCAAATTTTAACCAATTAGGTTTAAATACATTTTAAATATTTGGAAAAAAAACGATTTTTTTTTAAGTTTACCTCTCTGTATCCCCAAAACACAGCATATCCAGACATAGGTTCATGAGAATTTTTATTCATAAAACAGATGGATGAGTTACCCCTCTAAAGCAGGTTTGAGCAACCTATGACATGTTGCGGACAAACATTAGTGCGCAAACCCTGGGCAGGCAGCGTTTAAAAGTATTTCATAAAAAAGTAGTGTTGTAGTGTTCATAATTAGTCACAAAGCAAATTGACGGCACTAGAGCAGTTCACTAGGATTTCGCTCGTCGAAGTTATTACTTCGGTAGCTCAGACCGAATTAAACTAAAGTTCGAGCCATCCACCATCTAGGCAAAATAAAGATATGATCAAGATTCGTCTAGTGTGGAACAGTTCAGAAGAAATAATCTTTTGTTGTGCCTCACTCTTTGATGATCGCCGCCACTTGGCTTTGTCGCTCCGTTAGTTTGAGTAAGGCCCAGTTGTACAAAGCCGATTTAAACTCAGTTCTACTAAACCGTTGTATGAGAAGGGGGCTATACTGATGTCAGGTCTTTGAACATAGGGTAAATTAATTACATGCCAAACGGTGTATATTCCACTAATCTGACAATTTAAGAGTGACGTAAAGGAAACAGAGAGCTACAAAAAGAAACGTCAGATTAGCATTTTCAAACGTGGCCATTTTATTATTTTAAAGAAGATAGTTAAGGAATACCTAAAAATAAATAATACGATACGACCCGAACGATTTCCACAAGTCGAAATAACAATAGCATTTTTTGACATATTTAAAAGTCTATAGCCGCTTCCCCACCGATGAATTCTTATCATTCAAGCTTTGCAACCCAATAGGTCTCTATGATGCTCGAGTAAATCCCCATTTAGCATCGTTGGCTGCCCTACTATATACTTAAGAATCTGTCCATTTTCTCAAAGAGACTCAACATAGATTTAACTACAATTTAAGGAACAAAGTCAGAGTCTCAAATTTGTCAAATATATATTAAAATTTAGGTGACATGTTTCGCCGTCTCCGGCATCATCAGACCTAACTATTTAAAAACAACAGTTACATTGACATAAAAAAAAAAAACAAAAATTTTTTTATTGTTATGTCAATGTAACTGTAGTTTTTAAATAGTTAGGTCTGATGATGCTGGAGACGGCTGAAACATGTCACCTAAATTTTAATATATATTGACAAATTTGAGACTGACTTGTTCCTTAAATTATAGTTAAATCCCCTACTATATGTATTGTAATTTAATGTATTTTTTTTAATTAGATTGTTTGAAATGTTTCGTCGCGGGCCGGATTAAATCATACAGCGAGCCGGCGGTTGTCCATATATGGTTTAAAGTCTCGTCCCATACCTATAAACAACCTGTATTTACCATGGCAAATTACTTTTATTAAAATATTTTAATTATTTTTAAAACAAGGAAATTTCACTGCGAATATATGTTTTTAAATTATAAATGACTGAAGACATTTGCAATTTAACTAATTATGCACTAATTCATTGACCTCTAAAAACAAGTTATGAATAAATCGGTTAGTTTTAAGACAATAATTAAAATAGGAATTTAAGGTGATTTCGTAATTTGAACAAAAACATTTAAAGTTATGTGTTGTTAGTTTTAAGTTTGATCAAGACATTTGCATTTTAAACAGATATATTAATATTAATTAAGGACGTTGTACTGCTAACTAAATGTTCTTTTAGTTTCCGTTAGTGAAATATTTCCTATAATTTAGAAACGGATAACTATCACTGCAAATAATGTACTCGTATATACATTTTGTTACTTAACCAAAAATATTTGATGTTTAAAGGTATGTATTAGTTATTGTTACAGACACTAACCTATTTATAGTTAGAAAGCGCTTTTTGTTATTTGTATAGTGTAGTCCATTAATTGTGAAACAAATGGAAAACTTTTTATTTGTATTATTTCTTTTCAATATGCAGGTAAATAAAAGATGGTAATAAAAACAAATGCAAGCTAAATTTCAAAATTTAAAAAAGCTTGCGTTTGTTTTTCAAGCCATCTTTTATTTACCTGCATACGTAAAATACTTGTCATTTATTACATTATATTACTACGTATTAATAAAATCTGATCAAAAAGTTCTTAGGGCAAAATATTAACAAAATAAGTTTGTTTACCCTTAAAATTGGATTATTCTTTTTCCTTGTTTAAGTCATTAAATTATTATTATAAAAGGTTTTGAGCCATAGCAGTCAATAAAATACTGAAGCTATATTAAGATGTTTAAAGTTAAAGATTTTTTTTTTTTGTGGCCTACCTTCTAGCCAACATTGGTAATAAATGACAAATTATTTAATGTCTTAGAAAGTAAGTAAAAAAGTATATAGTGTAATTTTAAAAGGTTATTTTTTAAGCATTTTATTATTAAAAAATATTCCGGGTGTTCCATTTAAAATTTACAAAAATAAATAAATAGGTCAAAAATCTTTAAAAAAAAATTAAAAAAGCATATCTTTATTCTGCATAAGAAGTTGCTGTAAAAAAGTTACAAAATTAAAAATCTTCAAAAATAAAGAAAATATAAATGCTTAAAAAAATGCAAGAAATTAAAAACACTCTGTAGTGAGTAAACGATACGCAAGATAGCGAATTGCGGCTTTTACCAATAACTTTGGCATCGGAATTTGAGACTCGCAAATGGGGTTTAGTTTTTGTGTAAAATATACAAAAACATAAGCAACAAAGCATCGAATTTGGCCCACCCTACAATGACAAAACATAATTTTTATTAAATATCATTAAACAATAACGGGTTTTTTACAGTATTATTCTCAATTTTTACTTGAACTTGAAACAAACACTTAATAATTAAAACATGAATGAAATTGCTGATGTTATTCTAATAAGTCCTAAAACAAATGCAATACAATAATGTAAAATGATCTGCCCTGTATTCATCTCCAAAGTATAATATAGGTTTCAGAAAAACAGGTTTACACAGTGTAAGTAGCTACAACATGTATTTTTTTAAATTTTCTTTTCTCAAACATAAAAGTACACAAAAATTTTAATTTATTAAATTAGTTGGAAATTTTATATTTACTCACCTCGATAAAAGGCAAAACGTTTAGTAACATTTGTAGACAGTATGATTATTATTATTTTTTTACATATTATTTTAACTAACCTTCCTTTTTAATATTTGTTTTAATTTCATAATAATTTTCCCAAGTGGTAGTCTAGACGAGAAGTAAAAAATAGTTCTTGTGATCGTAAAAACATGGTTGTTGGTATTTTGTATTTAGGAAAAAATTACAAGGGAATTTTTTATTAATTCCTTACTTAAAAATTGCAGTTGTTATAAACAAAAAACGTAGAGTAAGAAGGGGCGTCTTTGTTTTGTAGCTATAGCTAAAAGAAATATTGAAGCTAGGTAAAATTTTAAATAATATTCTTAAAGAGGAGACAATTTAACTAGAAATTATTCCGACTACCGGAGTTGTTCGTGGTACTTTTTCAACAAAAAATAATTTTGCAAATAATTACCAGTCATTTTGTAATTCGACGAAAAGATTTAAAGTTCAGAGCCAGCACCATTTTAATATTCCTCTAATCTTATACCCAGCAAGTTTATCTAGTTAAAACAGTCTAGGGCGATTCCTCGAAATTTTCCAGCGGAACAAAATTAAAAGCACACAAAGTTTATATTTGCATTTTGTGATGCAGGTTGTTTGTCTTTTGAGCGCGCACTTATGCGCTAGTTTATTTTTCGCGGAAGGTAAACCTTTTTCCAAGAAAATTGGATAAAATGTAATAGCTTCGTTAAATATTCATTTTTGAAATCTGAATATCGTACGATAAAAGTCTAGGTTAATAAATGTATTATGCGTCTTTTTTCATTATACAGGGTGATTCAAAAATCGATCACGAAACTAAGGGGTGATTCTACTTGACAAAATAAGAGTAGAGCTTCATATATTTTTTTCAAAATGTCATTTGTTTTCGAGTTACAAGCCGTCAAAGTTCAATTTTTATTTTGCTTTTTCGCCATATTGCATTTATTTTTTAATCAATCCAGTTGATATTTGGCACACAAATCGAGCTTTGCAGATTCTAAAATTTTAAGACAAAAGTATTTTTTAAATACTCACCAGAGGGCACTTTACTTAAAACTTAAAATTTATTTACATCATAACTTTTTATTTTGATAGATATCGCAAAGCTGGGGGCGCCATTTTATAGACAATCAAAAACTTAAAAAATAAGGTACTCTTTATTAAAGTCGATTAACCTCACCGTTTAGGCACCAATGGACATCAAAGTTTTCATCAATTTCAATCAAATTACCTACACACATACAGGGTGTCCAGTAACTCAACCGACAACTTAACCAAACGATTCTAAAACAGATAATAAGAAAGAAACTTCATATAAACATATTTCCTAAACGTCTTAGTTTTTGAACTACGATATGTTAAATATAATTTTTAACACCCCGTAGTTTAAAAACTAAGACGTTTAGGACATATGTTTATATAAAAGTTTTTTTAATTCTTGTTGTAGAATCGTTTGTTGTTTGTCGGTTGACTTACTGACACCCTCTATGTATGTAGGTAATTTGATTGAAATTTTGATGTCTATTGGTGCCTAAACGGTGAGGTTTATCGACTTTAATAAAGAGTACCTTATTATTTAGGGTTTTTTATTGTCTATAAAATGGCGTCCCCAGCTTTGCGATATCTGTCAAAATAAAAAAAATTTAAATAAATTTTAAGCTTTGGGTAAAGTGCCCTCTGGCGGTGGTTTAAAAAAATATATTTTTTTCTTAAAATTTTAGAATCTGCAAAGATCGATTTGTGTGCCAAAATATCAACTGGATTGGTTAAAAAATAAATGCAATATGGCGAAAAAACCAAAAATAAAAATTAAACCTTTGACGCCTCGAAAAGGAATGACATTTTGAAAAAAAATATATGAAGCTTCCTATCCTTATTTTGTCAAGTATAATCACCCCCTTAAGTTTCGTGATCGATTTTTGAATCACCCTGTATAAGGCGTTACAAAATATTGTAAGGAACCTTTTATATTATATCCCACACTTGTGGGAATCCTGAAGTAACAAAAAAAATGCCAAAAAGTTAAAGAACAAAAAAAAGTATCTTACATTTTACAAACCAAAAACGCTTTTGGATATCTATGTTGTAAAAAATTGTATACTTTGGAATTATATTCATGCTTATGAATTAATACACTAAATTTCTCCGGCGGGATTTTTTTGCTCCCGGTTGAAATGTACATCCTATGAATTTAACGTGTATATCGTTTGTTGTTGCTTTACTGGCCGATATACCTTTACCTATTGCTTATACAGTATATGGTAGGGGTACATTAGAGGAAACAAGGTTTCTTCCCATATAATTCTCTAACACGCTCGTGTAACGCGCAAAACCCCGCTTTTGCTCCCCTACTATAATTTGTAAAATTGTTTATGGTTTAGAGTAGATCTCTTAATTTTGAGTCATGGATTAATGCTACGTTATATAATCGAATTTCAAAAGCACTATAAACCCTAAAAAATTAGAAGGATGGACAATTTTTTCGAATTGTAAAAAAAAACGTTTTTGTAATTAAACCTTAAAAAATTTTGCCGTCTAACTTGCGAAAGTCCTAATCAAATAAAAGGAAATTGAATTTACGAGATATCTGTCTATATTTGCTTTATATAGACTTTGCTGAAAGACTGGAAGAAACGTTGCTCCTGAAAACGGAATCCGAACAACATAAATCGTACTTTTCTCCCCTTTCCGGTTTTGGTAATAGAAATAATATTTTTCTGTGGATTTATTTTATATTAACTAAAAAGTAAAAAATAGATACTTTTAACTAATTATAGTCATAATAGCAAAGAAATTAAAAAAATATTCTAGTAGGAGATACAAATATGTAGCGACCTACACGTATCTGCTTACCGGATAAAAATTATCGTACATAAATAAACGTATCGCAAAGAAATTGTCTTATTTTAGCTTTTATTTATATTTAAATTTTTTTTTTTTTTTGGTTTTAAAAATATATTGATTTAATGTAAGGCGGTTTTTCTTATTCAGTAAATAGATGCGCAAGGGTCGCTTTTAATTCGGATCATAGACTTATATCTTATATAAGGTGTTGACAAAATTAAGTCCTTAATGTTATTTTATTATAAAGCCAGTTAAAGAAACTGTTGAAATAAAAGTTTTCAAAAAAACCACTTATAAAAAAACTTTACCAGAAAGCTTTAATTATGTATAAAAACATCTAATTTTCTTTTGAGGTACTGTTAACACTGGATGCCTAGTTTCTTTAATTTAACTCGGTTTTTCATTTTTTTGCGCAATTTGTTCTTCGACCAGTGGTACATCATTTGTACAATAGAGAGTAGGAATTCTTTTTTAAATATTTTAAGTTTATATATTGATAAAACGGCATACGTTATTAAAAACAATTAAATGGGCCGGAAGCTTTCACGGCGTTGGTTAACTAAAAATTTTGGTTCTTGGGTTTAAACCGCGTCAGATTGAGATCGTAGATGCCTTGTAAAATCGATGACGAAACGTCATGAAACGATTTCTTTTGATGCGGTCAAAACCCAAGGACCATGATGCCTCAGAAATGATGCTTATAGATGAAAAGACATGAAATTTATAATATCTTCAACAAATGTTATTTTGTGTTTTAAAAAATTAAAAGAGCAGAAAAAGTTCTTTATGTTCTTAAAAATGTTATATTTTCAAATATGCTCTTTATGTACTTTTGTTTTTTTATATCTGTTTACCATAATACCTCATAAATAATAGAACATTTTCAATCGGCTGGGCGCGGCGCGGCGGTGACATCCACCAAAGAGCGGAACATTATTAAAAATCGGCGAAACGCCGCACAGTCCACCAAAAAGCGGGACTTTCCCGCCAAAATCGAGACGTGTGTTCACTTTATTATGATGTAATTATAATTGACCTAGATGGAGTTTAAATAAGATGCAATAGCAGTAAGTTATTTTAATTTTTTATTTTTAAATATTTATTAAAAACGATTTTCAGTACTTGACTTTTTTATCAGCTCAATAATATGTTTAAGAAAAAAAAACGAATCAACTTTAGAATACTTTGTACAGAAATCTCTGAGTTATACTAAGAACATTGTTTATATCCACCTAAAAATTTTCTTATCTTCTTTTATTGCTTCCAAAACGAAAAAAAACAAATAAAAAAACCATGATGTCAAAGACTTCTTAGTAAAATAAATATACTACATTTTATAATATAATGAATTTACATTAAAATAACCCTTTTATTAATTAGATTCTTTTTATAGAATTAATTAAAAGTAGTACAGTAGACAAAACGGTAAAAAATAATGAAACGCCGTTAGGGGTTTACATAAATCCATTATCATCCAAGACAGAAATTCTTAATACTCACTTCAGCGCCATATTTTTTTAATTACATTGTAATTATGCAGCAAAATGAATAGCCAGATAAAGTCTGCAAAGGATAGATGCAAGGTCATTTGTCTTTAAATGCATTCATATGTTTCATGCCTTAAGATAATTAATTATTCTAGATTTTTCTAACAGTTTTTAACTATAAAATGTTAGTACTTTACCGTAAATATTCTAAAGAGAAGGTCTACGTAAAACATAAATTATAAAAGAAAAGAATAATTAGGCTGTTTACTAATATACTTATATCCGTATAGTAAATAATTATTTAAACAAAAATTATGTTAAACGGTTTTATTGTAGGTACTAAAAGCTGAAAAATAATTTGGTAAGTCCTAGGTACCTGATCGCACCAATTTTTTCATCAATAAAATAAGCCGTTTAAAGATATTTATTAATTAACGTGATAATATGCAGAAAAATACTTAAAAATAGTGCAATAACAAACATATAAAGGCATAGATTTCTTAACTTTACGCTTTGTTAAACACCTAAAAAATACTGTTCTTTTAACCGTTAACATGAAGTTAAAGTACTCCATTTTAGTACACTACAAAGTGTTAAAAAAGTAACTTTTTTTAACAGTTCGAAACTTTATTTCACACTTTGAATTAATGATTTGTTTCAATGCACACTACAATAAACTTAAATATTAATTTATGCAATGTAGCAGTAAACGCGACATTAACTGAACCAAACGGTCAAGTTACCTTTGATTTCGTCATTATTTCTTTTAGTTCGTGTGTCACTAGTTTTAAAATTTGACAGTTTGCAAATGAACTTAATAGAAATTATTAAAAATTATTAGTAATAATAAATTTGACTTTGACTAAGAAATTGATAAGGAATTTAAACTGTTGTGGTATTATTTCTACAAAAAGTAAGTACATACAATTTTCTAAAATTAAATAATAAATGCATAGTTATAAAAAGGATAATTGTTTCTTAAAAATATGGAGTCTGTAATTTTTTCTCTGTTACGAATATAATGGCTGTGCTGCAAAAATTAAAGTTAATAAGTTTAGATAATTAAAACATGTATAAACTGGTAATTTGGGAAATTTTTATACAGCCGTAGAAAAATATAGTATGTAACACATGCATGATAAGTGTCTTTTTTACTCATGGAATTGTCACACTTGCCTAACGGCTCGTTGCGGTCAAACTTCCCATTCGTAAAAAAAAGTATCATTTTATGCAATTGTTACATAAATTAGTTTTTGCTATCTTCTAACTTTTACACATCATAAATTAAATTATACGAAACTAGAACCCTACGTGTTTATTTGTTTTATGGACCTGAGAGAGTCAAGCTTAGGAAACGAGACCCTAATATATATTTTTTGTAGAGTTACAGTTTCTGCTATAGCAGTAACATTTTTTTGTTTGTCGTCTTAAAATGGATGGAGATAAATGAGATTAATTTTAAAAATGTAAAAAAGAACGTATAAGATATTTCTAAACAGTGGCGTAGCTAGGGCAGCAGGGGCGTTGGGGCAAAAAAAAGTTTGGCTCCTAAAAAAAAACAAAAAGTTTTCATAACTTTTTAACTTTCTTTCACTTTCCACCTTCTTCATGTATCTTCATTTATACTAACCAAGAGCTCAGAAAATTGGAAGAGCAAAAAAAAGGTAGTCATTACTTTTTAACTTTCTTTCACTTCCCACTTTCTGTATGTATCTTCATTTATACAAACCAAGACCTCAAAAGATTTGAAGGGCAATATCTTCAATATTTCTGTACTTACGCCGACGACCCTTTTTCAATCTCCAAGGGCCCCCTAAGCTTTCGGGCCCTGGGGCACTGCCCCACCTAGCCCCATAAAAGCTACCCCACTCTTTCTAGAATAGTTTATATAGTACAGTTTGTTTTTTGTGTGATTAGTTAAATTTAGAATAAGAAATTCGTAACTTATTTTGGTGCTCAGTATCTTTAGGTACGTGTTAGTTTTAGGACAATCCTTTGGTGGCTTGTTACTTTACAAAATAAATAAATAATTAATTATTATTGATTTTATCAAAACTCGTAATCGCATTTTCATTCTTAATTCTATAAAACCGACAATCCAATTTTCTATTAGTTTTGCTTCATCCAATATAGAAACCAAGTTTTTAGGAATGAAGATTTTATTTCTATTTATTATAAAAACTTGCTTTTTTTTCAAAGTAATTTAACAACCGAATTATTATGGCCTACGTGCCAGCGGAAGCGACGAGCGGCCGGTGAAATCTACGATATTTTGTGGAGAACAGCGTTTTGAAACCAGTATACATACATTATAAACACTCGGCTTAAAATATTTGTTCTGTTTAAGAGCCAAGCGGCAGGGCTTTTTGCTCACGTATATTGCAGCCGCCTGATTTAAATATACAAATTATTTTATATGCTAAGATAAAGATCAAAGGCTTCTCTCTTACACTCTTCTTTCTTCCCCCTCCGCTCGCCTCTTGACCTTTGGTATCGTAGCCGCAGCCTCACGTATATTAGTATATATTATCGCGTTCAAAAAAAACTCAGACAAGCTTATTTGGTTTGATCTCCCGGACTTTATGAATTACCTGATTTTCTATATTATAATAATAATGAAACTATCAAAAATTAATAGGTACTTAGTTGTCAGTATAGGTTGTCAGTCAAAAAAAATATTCAGTTTTGGCATCTGCTGATATTATGCCTCGTCTAAACCAGCAGCAAAAGTAATACTACATACAAGAGTTATTGAAGGGTTGCAATAAGGGCATATAGCCAATGAGATTGGCGTGAACCGGAAACACCGTTCTAAGGTCCGCAGCAAAATCTGAATTTTTTGACGGAAGAAAATAAAATTAGACGAATGCGGTTTGCCAGGGGGTTTTCTAAATGCGAGATTAATCTGTGGCCGACGAGGATTTATTTTTTCTGATAGAGAAAACTTTCCAGTCACGTGTCATAATGTGGAAGAATTGGAGGTATACATGAGACCCACTGAACGAGATATAATAGTCAATATACAAGTTACGTTATTGTCGGCGACCAAAAAATTAAGTAATTTCGTAACCAGAACTAATAGTTAAGTCACTATTGTCAACAGAGGCGGTCATATCAACTTTCCGAAGGGGGCCATATCATCATTAAATGTCCATATTTGCAATTAGGTATGTTACGGTAAAAAAAATGGTCGGTTACAAAGGATGAGCCATAAAGAGGGGTGCCATGGCCCCCCTTATGACCGCCGCTCACTGTTAATAACGCAGTATAAAGTAGACGGTATTGGTCACAGCCCAGGTCTCGGCACGCCTCACAGTCATGTCAAATAACTTACATGTTATTTAAATTAATAATCGGACCTTGAGCGGAGCGCTTTTGTCGAACAGATCCTACGATCGAGGTCCGGTCATTAAGTTTAATAGCATGTAAGATATTTGACCAGACCTTGAGCATACCGAGATCTGAGTTAATAGTGTGCATTGACCTTAAACGATCAAATCTTAAGTCAATCGCTGTCAAAATCGACTTTTTTGCTTGCTTGGCAAGCATGAAAATTGCTTGACATGTTTGATGGAAAATGGTTTGATAAACTGTTTGACGAGAATTTTTTGATATTGTCAAATAGTGCCATTTTTTTATTGTTATCATAAAGTAAACAAAAACATGCCCAATTTAAACAGTTAAAGCAATTCTAGCAAGTAAACAAAGGTTTGACAAAACTTGTTTGGGTTGCGGTTATTGTGAGATCAATCTTTTGTATTTGGCAAACGTTTTTGACATAAAATTTGATCGTTCACAGGTTAGCACTTAATAATAAAAAGCTATTTGTCCTTACACTTTCTGCCACAGAAAGAGTGAATACTACATTTTATACAGCGTGTCCAAAAATATGTGGGCCACCTCTCGGATTCATATAGAACACATAAAAATAATGGGACAAGTGCCTATAAGATATTTTCCTAACGCCTATCTTTGCAGAGATATGTGCCCTTAAACGACTCCACTTTATTTTTAATATGATAAATACTAGTGAGGACTCCCTAAAATGGTATCCTTGTAAAACATTTGCCCACATAATTTCGCCAGGAGTGGACTAACTCTTATTAAAAAGTAACTAATTATTTTTTTACCCGCTATAAAAAAGGAATAAAAATATCATTTTTAAATTGCTTAAATCCTTAGCTAAAAAAGGTAATCTTGTTCGATATCAATAAAGTAAAGCGTTTTTAAGAAAAACAACTTCATGGTTAAATAGGGTTGTATTTAATAATTTTGTTTGTCGGTTAGAAATAGGCTCCTTCTTATTTTATGCATTTCCTAGCTTTAATTATCTAAGATTATCGGTCCCTCCACAATGCTGCAAAATTACTTTTTGGTGTCGTAAAAATTTAAAAAAATCTTTTTGATAAGTTTTTTAGTACAACAGAATAACCTAATGTTTTTAGTTGTTCCTACTAAACAAAATATTATTTTTGTCGAAAACGCTTAAATTTAACTATATTGAACAGGGGTACCTTTCTTTTTAAGGGTTTAAGCTACCCAAAAATACTTATTTTATTTTTTATTATACAGGATTTAAAAATAATTAACCCTATTGTGTGTTAGGGTAAGGGCTAGGGTTAGTCCGTCCCTGGCAAAAAAAAAAACGATTTTCAGCGGCGTCATTTAAGGGCACATATGTCTGTAAGGTGGGACTTTAGGAAAACATTTTATAAAAACTTTTTATATTATTTTTATGTGGTTTCTATGAATCCGAGAGACTATTCACATATTCTTGAAGACCCTGTATAAAAATACTTGTTTACTGATATTATCCTAGAAGTAAAACACGCGGTGTGAAGTCCGAACCATAAATAACATGTTTATTTACGTGCAGGGTGGCAGCCTTTTCGTTGACCCTTGCAGGATATAGCGAAAACTAAACGAGATAGGACAAATCTGATTGCGCAATCTCGATTTCAATCTTTGAAGCAAATTTAATAGTTAAAGCAAACCATGGCTAATTTGATTCGTTTTGGAAATACAGAGTGTTTTTCAAATTTTGTCAATCAGACTAGGCACTTGTAACTCGATTGATATTAGAGATAGAAGAAAATGTAAATAGAAAAGTTATAGGGATTACGTAGAACTCACTGACGTACCTACGTTTTTCCTATTGACTTTTATTTTGAAGTTATAACACAAAGTTGTTTTTTTTTAATGAAACACCCTGTATATTTAATCACCAATATAAAGGTCTTTCTAAAGGCTATAAAAAATACTACATTTAATATATATATTTTTAAAAGTTTCGGAAATATGGTCATTATCAGGATTTTTTTAACGAAACACCCTGTATATTATATAACTGTTGCAAGGGTATTTTAAAGAGGTTTAACAAAATACCACATTTGATATATTTATCTTTTATAGTTTTGGAAATATGACCATATAAATCCAAAAATATGTAGATATACGCATTAAGATTTTGACGCTCATATTTCCGAAATTGTTAAAAAAATAATTTTAATTGTGATACATTTTTAGGGTCTTAAAAGTGTCTTTTTAATGGTGATAAAATATACAGGATGTTTTACTTTAAAAATGCTATTTTATTATTTAATTCCGGACGATGGTTATATTTCCGAAACTGTTACAAATTAAATATATTAAATGTGGTATTTTTTTACGGCTCTTAAGAAGACTTTTCTATTGGTGATAAAATATACAGGGTGTTCCATTAAAAAAAAACCCAACGTTGTGTTATAACTTTAAAATAAAAGTCAATTTAAAAAAATGTAGTAACGCCACTGAATTCTACGTAAAAATCCCTAAAACTTTTCTTTTTACATTTTTTCTCTATCTCTAATATCAAGCGAGTTACAAGTACCTGGTCAAATTAACAAAATTTGAAAAACACTCTGTATCTTCAAAACGAACCAAGTTGTCCATGACCACTTTATTATAAATATATAAGTATGAAATTTTCGTACATAATATATATGATGTAGAGATTATTAATACGCATAATAAAATGATACACTGTGTCTCAAAAAATTAAAATAATTTTTTTATTTTAAAATTTAAAAATTTCCTACAATTTTATTTATGGAATATAGTAAGTGATGAAATTATAACATCTGGATAATATGTGTATGGCAAGGAAAATACATATTACATAAAAATGATTAGTGTGTATCAAATATTAAATATGATATATATATATACTATAAATATTATCCCACATATATATATATATGATATATATAGCGATGAAATTTATGTGTGGATATATATATGTGTATATATATAGATATATATATATATATATATACATATATATAAATGATACAGTGTGTCTCCAAAAATTAAAAACAATTATTTTTATGTTTAAATTTAAAATTCATAGCGTCCTTATTTATGAATTTGAAGCAAAAAAATTTTGGTACTGTATTAGTATGATAATGTTGTATAAAAAATAAAAATCAAAGTTATACAGGGTGTGTCAAAATTTTTCGATTTTTTGGACTTTAAATTTTTTTTTTTTTTTGCTCTATTGGTAAAGTTGACATGGAGAATTCATAAAAATAAAAAAAATAAAAAAATCAAAAATTAAAAAAAAACTTGATAAATTTTTAAGTTTAATTAATATAACTTGTTTATTATTGTTGTTGTAAACTAATTTTTTGTTTTTTTCTACGGAAATGTCTCCTGAGCTAAGGGATGACAGATTCCTTTTAAAACAAAAATATAAAACAATTTAAAAAACAGATAGAAGCCGCAATGCGTCTTTAAAATCATAATTTTTCCAATATTTGACGTAAAAATTTATTAAACCACCTACTATGATATATTATTTTAATCAGAAAAAAACAAGCAATTTAATTACCTAATCATTTATAGGGTGTCCCTAATAAAAAAAACATGTTTGGGTCATATGTCAAAAATGACAGCTCAAAAAATTTTTGGCTACGCCACTGGATTCTACGGAAAAAAGTGTCTTTATAATGTGCAATTAGTTTTCTCGTATCTGTAATAACAACAAAGCTACAGGACCTTTTCAAAAAGTGAAAAAATCGAGAATCACCCTGTATCTCTGAAACGCTTCGCGATAGCGATGATCTGTTTTTACCATAAATGTTTTCTCCAAAGAGCTCGAGGATGGGGTATCGGATTTTTAATATCTCTTATGGTTTCCAAGTTTCCCATAAGGGACAACCAAAATGGGACACCCTGTACACTATTTTTCCTACGACCACAAGTTATTCACCAAAAAAACAATAAAAGTTGTTTGTCTTCACGGAAAAAAATAAGAAAACAATTGAAAACTTTGCATCACTAGGGTGATATATACTTTTCCTTACTGCGATATATTATACTGTTTAACAATATTTTTATATCAAAATCACCTACCTAGTCGCTTTTTATCATTTAAGAATTAAAAAAGGTCCTCATTAAAAAATATTGCATGGCTTTTCAATGTAAATCCCATTAACAGCCTGATAACTCCAAATTTATTTTAAATAACAATGACAGCGATGACAGCTTTATATTATACTTTTTTGCAACACTAGTGTTGCCTAGTACTTGCAACTACTAGGTGTGATATAAGGCCACTTTCTATACATGAAAACAGTGTGCTATTTACTATTTTCACATTCACATTACAAAGTCTTTCACATATAAACTAAACTCTTTATTCTCATAACCTACAATTTTTAGGCGAACGTTTTTTTAGATAAAATCTTTTGGTTCATTAAAATCCTGTATTTCATTCAGTGAATTTGTGGAGGTACGGTATAATGGACTTTAAAAGTCTGAGGACCATGAAATTGTGCATGTTAGGATATTATTATACAGAGGTATGTTGGCCAACTTTACAAAAAAATACCTTTATCCTATTAAACTGCAAATGTTGCATTTAAAAATGTCAGCTAATAAGGGCGTTTTTATTTCTTTATTATGTTGCTTTTCTATTTATCATTAGTTTAAGTGGTATTTTGTAATATTCTTTATTTTTAACACGCTTTTGTTAGCTTCACATGTATGTTGTATGCAAGGAACTAAAATTTTTAATAAGGAGCGCTCGATCCCATTCAAGCCTACGTTCACTAAATTTTGTGACGTAATCTTTTTCAAAAATTCATTCACTCCCAGGGGTCACTGACATTTGGATATTTTTTAAAGGAGATTTACGTTTAAATCGTTATTAAGGGTAAGATACCATTTTTTTAATGCTTTTTAAGTGATTTTATTTTATCGATAAAAAATATTATGGAGAAAAGGTGACGTCACAAATATAACCCATATTTTCGGACACATATAAAAATCTAGCGCTCCCTATATAATATATATATATATATATATATATATATATATATATATATATATATATATATATATATATATATGTAGTTATAGGAAGTCTCAAAGTCTCAACTCTATTTATACACGAAATAACTTCGCCCCTGTACGGGGTGTGTCATTTTCGATGGTTTTACAGGGTCTCTTAAAAACCGTAAGGAATATTAAAAATCTAATATAGTACTCCCGGTCTGGTTTTTAAAAAAAATCTTATTAAAACAGTTTATGGCTATTGGGTGTATTAGTAAATATACAAGATGTCTCGAAAACATAATTTTGATAATCAATTAGTTTTTTTAAACACTCGGTATTATAACAAATTTTAATCTACAATTTTTTAAACTTTATTGTTGGTTTCTAATGTAATAACAGCACTTTAATGTACTTAATTATAGTAAAAAGTGAAAAATAAGGTATATTTATATTTTGGTTCTTATTAACGTATTGCTGGTTTTAAGGGCAATTATGTAAATAAATATAAATTAAAATAAACTAAATTACTAACTCACCGATAGGTAGTTTTTATATTAAAATCTACATGTTATTAAATTATTTTTTACCCCATAACACCATAACGGAAATATTTAAAAATAATTAGAACCACAATTTTATTTTCTTTCTACACTTTTTACCATTAATAAGTACATTGGTATATGGCGTAATATACAATTTTGATCCATGAAGTTTTATGAATTAAGCAAGAAAAATAATATCTTAGAAATAATAAATATAGGTACAACCATTTTACTTTTTGAAAATAATGGTAGATCGACTGTAAGTAGGCTATTTTTTATTCATTACATATTTTTTAACAGTATTTTTTTATCTACTTTTTATCTAATAATGGTGGTAAGTTTATCATAAAAGTACTGCACAATTTATTTATTAGTTCTGATTTACACAATATGTACAATATGTTTTATATTTACAATTCTTTATAAAATATTTCGACTAATACGTACTTTTCTATGAATAAACAAATTTAATATATGCCATTAAATAAAGGGGTCAATTGAATACTACCTTACGGGAAAAACGATAAAATTTACGTTTTTTCTTTGCTTTTTTTTTTAAATCCTGTTACTCGGCAAAAGAGAGGATATCAGGATTTGCTACAGCGCGTCAGATTAATATACCGGAGGATACCTTATACCCGGTTAAGAAGCTCCACCAAATATGAGCCCTATATACAAGGCCCATCGTAAAAACAAAAATATATGCATCAAAAATTTTCGAGGGCGTCAGGTTAAGGTAAGGTAAGTTAATTACATGCGAAACAATGTATATTCCACTAATCTGAAATTTGTAAAAAAGTAAAATAAAACCGTCATTTTGACAATCTCAAGCGTGGCTATTTTTTTATTTAAAAAAAACATAATTCAATGATAACGAAAAAGATATAATCCGACACGATCCGAACGATTTCCACAAGCCAGAATAATAACTGTATTTTTGACATATTTAAAATCTATAGCTGCTTTTCCCACTAATGAATATGAATACATTAGATAACATTTTTTGTCTTGTTGGTTTGTATGACACTCGAGTAAATCCCCATTTATCATCGTGGGCTATAAAAATACTATAAAAACAATTTTTCAAAACTTGCTACTGTTAATCCTAAAACAATTGGACCTCATCGTTCTTTCAAGTACCATATGGAAATTCATCGTTTGACCTTTTAGTTTTGGTTGAGTGAAACCGAAATATATTTTAAAAAAATATATAACAATGATCTTTAATTTTAAATAGCAAAAAAACGTAAAAAGAAAATAGTAGCTAATTGGTGATTACTGATCATAAAAATGGTTCGTTAAATAGTAGTTAAATATTTTTTTAGTAAGAATCCCAAATTGGTAATGGCAATTTACTCTGCGTGTATCAAGAGGCGTCATGTGGAGAATTTAAAAATATCTTCTTTTAAAATAAATTAGACCCTGGACTAGTAATAAAATGAACTTTATGATATGAACACTTTTAAAATCTTTTTTAGGGGGTTCTTTTTGAGTTGAGTAGACTCTACCATGAATATTCATAGTGTTATGACACTATAACCAAACAAACATGTTTTGACATTTCCAATGTCCAAAGTTTCCAGAATATCAAGAGAAAACATAAATTTTGAATTTTAGAAGACCCTGAAATCACAATTTGGGGGAGTGAATGAATTTTTGACATAAGTTACTTTAAAGTGTCTACAAACAAAAATATTTAAAAAAATTCAACCCCGGAGAAGGGTTGAAAAAATTAATAAAGTGTTTTCTTGCAATTACTTTAAAACGGTTGGAGCTACAAAAAAATTCTTAACAAAAGTTGTAACACTAAAAATAATAAATTAAAATGGTCTCTACCATTTTTTTCCCCAGATGACATTAGGGTTGCTAAAACTTAAGGGATGATAATTTCAATTAAAAAAATTATAACTGTTTAACAAATTCATGAATTTGCATTTATTTTTGACATAATTACCCTTAAAGAGTCTACAAACGAAGTGTAGAAGAGATTTTGTTTCAACCCCCGGAGAGGGGTTAAAAAAATTAATGTGTTTTGAATTATTTTAAAATGGTGAGAGTTAGAGAAAAAGTTTTTAACAAAAGCTGTACAGCTAAAAATTCTACATCAAAATGGTCCTTATCATTTTTTTCCAGATGACATTAGGGTGGCTTAAACTTAAGGGATGATAATTTTAATTAAAAAAATTATAACTGTTTAAAAACTTCATGTATTTACATTTTTTTTGACATAATTAACTTTAGAGTGTCCGAAAACGAAGTGAAGAAGATATTTTGTTTCAACCCCTCTGGAAAGGGGTTGAAAAAGGTAATAATTGTGTTTTATTGGAATTATTTTAAAACGGTTGGAGATAGAAAAAAGTTCTTAACGAAAGTTTTAGAGCTAAAAATTCTACATCGAAACATTTCTCATCATTTTTTCTTAGATGACATAAGGGTGGATAAAACTTAAGGGATGGTAATTTTAATTAAAAAAACATATAACTACATATTTAACAAATTCATGTATTTGCATTTTTTTTTTGTCATTATTACCTATAAAGTGTCTATAAACGAAGTATACAAGAGTTTTTGTTTTAACCCCCGAAAAGGGGTTGAAAAAAAAGGTATTTTCTTGGAATTACTTTAAAACGGTTAACGTTAGAGAAGAAAATTCCTAACAAAAGTTTTAAAACTAAAAATTTTACATCGAAATGGTTTCCATCATTTTTCCCCAGATGACATTAGGGTTGCTAAAACTTAAGGGATGATAATTTTAATTAAAAAAAATCATAACTATTTAACAACTTCATGTATTTGCATTTCTTTTTGACATAATTAACTTTAGAGTGTCCAAAAACGAAGTAAAGAAGATATTTTGTTTCCTCCCTCTAGAAAAGGGGCTAAAAAAGGTAATAATTGTGTTTTATTGAAATCATTTTAAAATATTTTTTTCAACCCTTCTCCGGGGGTTAAAATTTTTTTAATATTTTTTGTTTGTAGACACTTTAAAGTAACTTATGTCAAAAATTCATTCACTCCCCCAAATTGTGATTTCAGGGTCTATTTAATGGGACTACTAGTGTAATACCCAAAACGTGCGTTTGAGCCTTATGGTTTCATGACTGTACTTAACCCTTACCATTTTTGGCAAAATGTTTGAAAATTGCATGTAAAACATTGTGGTAAACTTGTTCGTCAAAAATAGTGACGCGTTCGCTCAGTCCGACACCCGAAACATTGGATAGGACAGGCTGGGTTAAAGCGCCGCTTCCATATATGGCGGTATGAATATTCGTGGTAGACTCGTCAAAAGGAACGCCCCTAAAAAGGTTTTGAAAGTATTCTTATCCTGAAGTCCATTTCATGACTGTCCCAGGGACTTGATCTCCTACAAAAAATCACATATCTTTATGTCAAGGTGATTGACTTCTCATAACTGCTGTATAACAGTGTCTGGCAAATCCACTATAAATTTAAATTGAAGTTATAATTTGCAAACCTTTAACCGAAAGGAAGTGGATTAAGTGTTGAATGATGAAACTTATTATATAATATTTAAATATCCTTAGGGTTTAATAAAATTTAATACCGTAATAACTAATAATATATTTTTAAGAATGCTTAGTCAGAGTATATATTGGGTCTTCCTTGGGAAAAAATAAAATTTCAGTTTGTTTCGCTACCAAATTTATAATTAGGACTACTTATTTTTATTCTAGGCCTAGGGCATATATACAGGGTGTCCCGTAATTAATTGGACATAGGTTAATGTAGGATACCTGACATGAAAATAAAGCGTTTGAGCTCAATATCGCTCAGCAAAATGTTTTTGGTTTTCTTTCTACAGGGTGTTAAAACTAATTTTTTACCAAACATTTACAGAAATATCTCGGAGTCCACTGGACAGATTAAAATAAAATTTGGTGTACTTCTACTATTTGGGATGGCGAACACGAATATGGTATCTATTTTGCCATTACCACTAGATGGCGCCACATACAATAACATTATTTGATTAAAATGGTCATAACTTTTTGACCTCCCGGACGTATTTTCCTTATTTGCTAAAAATATAAGAAACTATGACATTTATTTTTAGACACTTACTATATTGACTACCTTATTTCCCCTTTCCCTGATTAATCTTAAAACTAAATGTATCATAATTGCTTACCAACTTAAGTACCGTTCTTAAATACATTATTTACAAAAATATTTGGGTGCTCTGGTTGATTTTTTTATTACATTTTTAAAATTTCATATGCCTTTTTCTTATCAATTTCCCTTTTAGCTTAAAAATAAAAACGTCAACTAATTTTTTTAAAACGTTTTTATATGTATTGTGTTCTAGTATTGAAAAAAAACGTGGTACCTAAATTATAACCAACAACAAACGAAATTTCTAGTTTTAACGTTGTATTTTCTTATACTAGTATTACTATACGTGTATGTATTTTAAAATATTCTAGATTTGTATGTTTGATATTTTACATTAAGGTTTAAAAATAATAAAACCCAAAATTTAAAATCTACGTTTTCTTAAATTACTTTCGAGGACGGAATTTTAATAATATTTAAACGTCATTTTGGTCGATCCTCTATTTTTCTTTAGTTAATATTTCCTGTTGTTATCTTTACGTTTTAATTGTTCTTTAACTTAGAAATAGGTAAAACTATAATAATTTTAATTTGGAAGGTTTTGCTTCGTGATAAATTATGCATCATCCATGAAAAAAGTAACTAATAAGTTACCTGCAAAATATTTATGATTAAATTAGTTATTGCTTTTAAATAGTGGGTTTGGTTAAAGCTGACAGTGTTGTTGCCGTGTTTGTCAAAACGATTTGTTTGCTTTGTTTTGTTTATATGGCACCAAAATATGGGGACGTGCTTTTGGGTGAAAATTAAGCCACAAAGCTTGTAAACATAAGTCCCAATTGCCCTAAATTTTTAAAGTTCGGGGTAGTATTTTTATTATTATAATTATTTTTTTTTTTTTGATAAATTTCATATTTTAACCCCAAAGATCTTAAATTAAAATGAATTTTGTTAATAAAAAAAGTTGAATTACTATTAAACTAAACAATTATATTTTAGCGATTGCCAATGCAGAATAAAGGGCAAGAGATCAGATATTTGATATATAAAATAAAGAATTTAAAAATATTTTTATTTGAACAAAAACGAGTATCATACATAAAAAATGTAACGCATAAAAAGTATCTGCAAATTTTCTGAAAATTACCTACAAAGATATTAAATTTATAAAAAAACAAAGGCTTTTCTTTGATTTCTACCGTGTAAAAACCCAAGACAAAAGAGACGTAACCAACCCTGGTTTTGCGTAAAACCAAAGACAATTGGTAAAACTCACCTTTTTAGCTGATTTTTGTTAAAAATTATTTAATCTCATGGGTTTTTATTACAAGAAAACATTGAAGTACGCTCATTTTTAAAATATTTGAGTGGCAATGTTTAAAAATTTTGACTTTGTCAGTAAAAATAACATTGCAATTATCTGAATAGTATGCAGAATTGAAAAGGATAATTATTTACTTAGAGTTTTTATTTATTTTAATTTTATTTATTTACATGCATGTTTATTCTTTACAAATGGCTTTAAATTTTTTAAAGTTTATGACCTGTGTTAACTTCCTTTAAACAGTCAAATTGAAAAGCCGGTGTTAAATAAAAATAAGGTAAAGTATTTCTCTGTCTAAAACTTTTACGCCTTTTTTATTAATATAGCTGGATGTTGATTGGATCTTTTTGTGTAATTTCTTTTAAGAAATACTGTTACTCTTCTGGCACCAACATCGTTTCTTCTTCTTATCAACGACCTTCTCTCGTCCACAACTAATTCCATTCATAGTTTCGCCGACGATAGTACCCTTCACTGCAGTTTTCAGGTTCCTAAACCCATCACTAAACCTGATTTGGAAAACAAACGCATAGCGATGCAGATATCTCTTTCGCTGGATTTAATTTAATATTGGATTAAGGCGCCAAAAATCTCGTCCATTTTAATGCATGCAAAACACAATCATGTGCCTTGTCGCGAAAAGAGTCATCAAATACTCATCCTCTACTTATGAACACGAACATTTGAAATTAACCTTAACTGGCACAAACAAATTCTGGGGATGGCGTCCCCCACAACCCTAAGCATTTTTGATTCTATTCAAAGAAGAACTATTCGTCTTATTAATGATCTTTCACTTACAGAAAGTCTTCCCTCTCTTGCTCATCATGGACTGTGGGGGATTTATCGCTTTTTTACAGGTTCTTCCATGGCTTTTGCTCTGAAGAATTGTCCAGTATAGTTCCTCCACTCACGGTTCCCAACAGAGAAACTCGTGGTTCCGCGCGTATGCATCCCTATACGGTACAACTGGACAGGCCCCGAACTTCCCACTTTGTTCGTTCTTTTATTCTTAGAGTTTCTAGATTGTGGAACCTGCTGCCCGCGGAGGTCTTTCCTTCCCCCAAATCTTCAAGTATTTAAGTCCCGGGTCAACAAACTTCCTCTTACCTCGCTCAAGACACCCACGGTACGTTAGTATTTAGGCTTATAGCCTTCGTGATTTGTCCAAAGATAAAATAAAAAAAAAAACTAAAGTTTAAAAACGGCCGACTCATCCCTTTTGTATTTTCTGTGTACCTTGTACTTAAAGAATCTTCTTGTCCTTTCTAACTTTTTTGACCTTATTATACAAAAAGAGGGATAGATTCAAATACAATCTTTATTTTCACTTTTAAATATAACAGTGAGATGAATATCAAAATAGTTTTTTGACTCTTAATTTAATTAAGTCACGTTTCGGGACATGACTACATCAATAAATAAGTTTTAAATTTTGATACTTTTTAATATTGTATTAGACAATTTTGAAGACATTGATAAAATAAGCTTACACACACTCATTACACATGCAAATAGTTTTTCTTATATAAAATTTAATTGGTTTATTAGAAAATATCGAAATGTAATGTGTGAGCTTATCCGATCAACGTCTTCAAAATGGCTTAATACAATATTGTTGTAAAATTAATAGGGGATTTTAGCCTATTACTAGTTAATTTTCACTTTTTTAACAACAACAAACAAAGATTAAGAAGTATTTGTAGCAAACCATATAGTTAGGGATCCCTGGACCATTTTTTCAAGTCATTACTAACAGGCTAGTTTTTCGTGAGTAGCTTCAGTTTGACGAGACGACCAACTTTTTTCTTACATCAATTTTCGTTGGTGGTAGCTAACAGGGGTAGCAGGAATTAAATGTATTGATTTGATAAATATCAAAAATCCAGGATGACGTACCTCGCAATTTTTAGGACAATGTGGGTGTTAAATTATATAAATATTATTTAATTACCAAAAAACTCAGCTGCTTAGTAGTTACTTTTCACGAAATCGTTAACCATACATGTTGGTGGTAAGGGCCTCTTTAATGAAACCTTACATTTTGTAGAAAAAATATTTTTTCGATTTATTTAGATAATTAACAGGAAAAATTTCTGCTAGTAATAAATTTTTAATATTTGTCAAATTAACACATTTAATTCCTGCTACCCCTGTAAGCACCACCAACGAAAATTGTAACGAATAAAGTTGAGTGTCTCGTCAAAATGAAGCTGCTCACGAAAAATTAGCTTGTTAGTAATGAACGGGAAAAATGGTCCAGGAATCCCTAACTAATACCATACCAGTTTAATAACGCTAAAATAACAAAGAACTTTGACTAGGTGAAATATGTATTAATCCCCCAGACAACATTCCATTCCTAGGTTTTTGTAATGCAGAGGCAATAACTTTTCTTTGTGATTATACTGAAACAAGGATATACAAAAAGAAAATAAGAAAAAGGATAATAAGAATGAAATATATTCGCATTGCGTTCAGTCGTTTACGTACCAATTTCACGGTTGAAGAAAAGTCTGATCTTGACCAAGCCAGTTGCTGCTTATAATAAGAGGGTATAGAAGGTTAGCTGAAAGGTTAAGTACAAGTTATGAGTTGCTATCATGATTCGCTTTTGCTTTTATAACTACATCTGGCTTTATTATTCTAACAAAAATTGAAATTATCGATTTTTCAAATCGTTTCACTATATTTTTTATTTTATTCATGGGATTTTAATTTCAGATAAATTTTTTATTGTTGTGGCATTTTTTTTTATTACTGGCTACGAGTATTTACATTAAGGACGTTCCTTAAAAGAAAAACACTTTTTTACGATTGTTTTGAAACTTTGAATACACACCCTTATAAGTGTCCATATACCTAGATTTTTTTAAATAGGCCTTGCGGCACTAAAGTTTAAGATATAAGCTTTTAAAATTTGCATATTTAACATGTCAAACAACAAACAAGTCCTATTCTGACTGACGTTCTAAGGCACGTTTAATTAGATTAAATATCATTTTACCGTTTATAACAATTCTTACCAAAAAAAAACAAGAAAACTGAGGATCAATAACTGAGGATACAACAAACTTTTTTCTTAAAAAAAAACATACGAGCGGTACTCATATACGGGGTATCTCCAAAAATTTGAATTTTGCTTAAGAGAAAGTACTATTATTTTTAACAATATCGACATTTTTTATATAATTTTTTTTCTTATAAATATACAAGTTTGTATATTTAAAAAAATATTTTTTATTCCAAACTTTTTTTTACAGTAATTTTTAATATTGTCAAAATTAACGGTACATTACCCTTGAGCAAATCTGAAATTTTTGAGGTACCTCGTATACCACTAAAAAAATATTCGATAATTGCATTTTAGGTTTTAGACCATGCAGAACTTTATTTTATATGGAACAACTTTTTTCGTAAAAATAAAATTAAAAAGTTTTCCATATGGTGCAAACTTAATTAGACATGGCCCTAGTGGTTAAAAGGATCAAGGAATGCTGTCCAATTTTTTCTCAAAAACATACCCCCTCAATAAATATCTTGACGTGTTTCAGTGATTTTCTCACATCTGTCTCTTTTCGCAGATAACTTGGGTGGTATGTTTTTAAATGAACACCCTGTAATTATTTACATTTTTTTCTTAAAAGCAATTTAATAATTTATGTTTTGTGTTAATTTAAGTAAATAAAGAGGTACTTTTTCTTTTTTTTTTTTCTGTATTTTAATAAACAAAGCAAATCACGTATTTTTGAAATTAAATAACAAGTGTGCTGTAAAATAAGAATAAGAACGCCCTATAAAGCACATGCAAATGATGTTCGCAAGGAAAATTTCGTTCGTTGACAGCATAATAGATTAATTCTCGAAATAAAGCGACGTACAAAAGATTGTTTCGTGCAGTTAAACTGGAGCAATAAATAATCCAAAATTACATTTTAAACGTATTCACCTAATGTATCTAAGCAAATGGAAGGCACTGTATAACGGGGTCAGATATAATGTACTTGAGAAATGAAGCACCACATAAAGTAATATTATGCTCGACGAACATGTAGGTTCAATATTTTAAAACGTAGCTAACGACCCTATTTTTTAGTATCTATTGCAAAAAAATGCATAAAATAATCATTCTTTAAAAACTAAGCTTTCATTACAACGTTACCACTGTGCAGTTTAAAATACCAAAGGTTTAGGAGGTATTATGTTCATAAGAACTTTTTGCTGGATTTTGTCAAGAAAATACGGTTCTGAATTTTGTCGTAATATTAAAAAACACCCGGTATGAAATCCGTCCGACGAATTTATGTAATTTGGAAATTAGATATGTGCAAGGCGCAACGTTAAAAAATGAACAGCTTAACTAAATTTGGCTAGCTTGGCTAGCCTAGCTAGCCATCGTCAAACCACTGATCTCGAAGGATTGCCAATGATATAACCTGCGCGAAACTAAAGTTACATTTCATGGGCGAAAAACCGTTTTGTGCGCAAGCCAGTTGAGGGTAAACGCACCCGGCGACAAACAAACTATCCGCATTATAGGAAAGAATTTGTTGACGGCGTCCTGGATTTCTGTTCGGAGTACGGTAGATAATGAGCGTTACAGTCAGACCGCGGACGAAGGGTACGGGGCGCCGGTGTTTGTATTTTGCCACGGCTTTTAGGTACGCATGTTCGTCCACCCACTGCGCGAGGTCGTAAAAATCCGAAAATGCTTCTTGCCACTGCAGATCTAAATGTAGGTTATCTATGCGTCAAACGGATAAGTATATACATCTTTTATATTGTTAAAAACTTTTAAAATACCTGTTTAATTTATGAAATTATGGATTGTATAAAATACTTAATTCAGTGTGTGTTTAAAAAGTGGAAACGCTCGAATATCTCAAAGAATTTGACACTTCAGGTTGATGAAATTCGGTACTTCAGGGTAAAACGAAACTCCAAATTTAGTGTTGATATAGAAGGTGTTGCCAGATCTTCAGTTTTGCAGAAATACATTCAAAGTTGTGGTTTTGCTATACAATCGTATAATAGTCCAATTTTTCAAAGGACCAGTTTCAGAGTTTTAAGGTGTTTGTTATCTTTTTGAAAATAGGGGTTAACAGGTTAAAAGCTGTGTTTCTATGTCAAAATAGGATTTATTTGAGATAAGTCAGTTTATGACATTAACGACGATGCAAAGAAATAATTTAAAAGTTATCGGATATGCACAGGCGACTGCCAAAAACTAAACGGATTTTCTTTTTATTAAAAACATCCCTAATATTGCGAAGTTATCGGCGGTCACTATTGGGATAAATTAATTTTAAGCTTATCATTGGTATTTTATGACTGATATAAATAAAGCTACAAAAGCAACTTGAAAAATGAATCTATTTACGTTTAAGGTAATGTTTTTTACATTTGTTTTACCCCCAGACCACTATCCTTTGCTTAGAGGGTAGTGGGCTGTATTACTTTGTTTACTTATAGAACTTGAACGGGATAAGGGTTAGAAAAGGTAACCGATCCTCACATCATTTTAGTGAAAGAATTGTGGCGTCTTTAATAATAAATTAAATAAAAAAAAACATTGAAAATGTAATATGGATTTTAATTCAGACAGAAGCATATCTCCTATTAAAGAGATTATATTAAAAATGTAATTTAAATCCAATAAGACCACAAAAACGTACACTTAGAATATTTCATCATCATATTGCAAGCATGGAACAAACCCGTTATAATAATGGTGCTTTTACGATAGTAATTTGATTTGACTTTGTAATTTAAAAATATACCAACACGGGTTCGTGTCTTCATTAAGGTTATTAGAAAAAGTCATTGTCCGACAACGTAAATAAAGCAGTATTGTGTTAAAGGTTAGTGTGAATATCTTCATTCTAAAATTATTAATTAGTTTAGTTTTTGTTTTTGGGTTTTCGGTCAATTAAATGAGAAACTATTTGATGTTTGTTGACGTTTCGGTTTATTATTAAACCATCTTCAGAATCTATAATTTAAAAAACAACGATCTTAATTTTAATACAAAGCAAAAGAAAAATATTATACAAAGGGCGCTGCTATTATTAATATAAAATAATTTAAAATTAACAAATTTTTTTTTTTAACTTTATCACTAATATTTAAAAATTAAAACTACAATGTTACATTTTGAAAGCTTGGAGAGGACTAAATTTTTTTTTCCAGTAATCTTTGCTTTATTTAACGTTTATTATAAGGTCCCTTTCGGTTTTTCCTAATTTTGATAGTAAAAATTTGCATTTTATTATCCTGTAATAAGGTTATTATATACAATACTTAGATTATTTGTGTCAGTCCTATGCTTTACTGTATTTTTGTTTTTTTTAATGTGAATCATCTCTTTTATATTTCTTTTTCTAAAATTTGTTTCGTAGTCTAAAATTTGTACGTTTTTAAAGTCAAAATAATGTAAGTTTTCTATTGCGTGATTAGCTAGTGCTGTTGAATTTTCTTTAATGTCTCTAATACTTGATTGATGTTCTTTTATTCTATTTTTTAAATACTGTTTTGTTTGGCCAATGTATGATTTTGGACAGTTTAGACAGTCTATTTTATAAATGAGGTTTGTTTGTTCTAATTGTGGAATTTCGGGTTTTAGTTTAGTAAAAAGTGTTTTTGAGTTATTTAGTGGTTTTTCAGCAAAATGAATTTTAAATAGTTTTAATTTTTAAATATTAGTGATTAAGTTTAAAAAAAAAAGTATGTTAGTTTTAAATTATTTTATATTAATAATAGCAGCGCCCTTTGTATAATATTTTTCTTTTGCTTTGTATTAAAATTAAGATCGTTGTTTTTTAAATTATAGATTCTGAAGATGGTTTAATAATAAACCGAAACGTCAACAAACATCAAATAGTTTATCATTTAATTGACCGAGAACCCAAAAACAAAAACTAAATTAATAAATATACGGTCAGGAAAAGAATATACTAATTATTAATTAGATGTGTTACAGGTACAGGGTGTGTGTGGTGAAGTCATAAATTATAGAATGAGTCAAAATAATGTTAGTACTTCATGTAAAAAAGTTCTATCGGGCTTCGTTAGGAAGATATTGACCTTCAAAGTTATAATTAAAAAAATATATATTTTAATTATAACTTTGAAACTGTTGCCACAGTACTCATGATATTTGGCCAACTTACTAACCCCATAATAATGCTTTTTTCTAGGTAAACGGCTGTTCGGTAAGTCGAAATTATATAGGGTAAGACGATATTTTTTTCATTTAAAGTAAGCATTTTTAACACAGGTCACAAATTTTACATTTTGCTTTATTCCTTTGATTTCTTTATCATTTTTGTACAAAAAAGGTATACTTTATTTGAATCGATATCTTAGACTGTTTTTCATAAAATTGCATCTTAAATCGGGTAAACTATGTATTTATGTAATAAAAAAATCAGTTTTTTTCAGAAAATTATTAAAATATGGTAAAATTATAGAAAACAGTTTGTATTATAAAGTTAAAGGGGCTTACAAACACCATTCAACACCCAAGTCTGGATTAAAAATGCGATTTTATGAAAAAGGGTCCAAGATATCGATTTAAATAACGTGTACATTTTTTATAGAAAAAGATAAAGAAATCAAACGGTTAAAGCAAAATCTTAAATTTGTCACCTGTGTCAAAAATGCATACAGAAAATGTATAAAATCGGCCCACACTTTTTAATCCCGACTTACTGAACAACCTTTTACCTATGGAAAGAAGCACTAGTAAGTTGCCCAAATATCATTGGTACTGTGACAACAGTTTCAATGTTATAATTGAAATATATTTTTATACTTTAACTTTAAATGTCAATATTTCCCTAACAAAACGCGACAGAATTTTTTTATAATAAGTTACTAACGTTATTTTGGTTCACTCTATTACTTCTATCATTTATGAACTTACCTACCCGGTCACAGTATACAGTGACCGGTATAATTGTTGAACCATATTAAATTTTTTTATTTTTATCGTTAAAAAATTCTGCATATTTTTAAGCCTACACAACACTGATAAGTTTTAATAAATCCGACCGTATACAAGGTAAATGCAAATTTTCAAATTTATAGTAAGAAAAAAAAGTACATTTATTTTTGAATTGAAGAACAAAATACGATTTGGAAAACTTGTTTAGAATTAAAAGTAATGTGTTAGTTTAAGAAATGAACCTCCTGTATAATAATCGAAAAATTAAACATGTTCCAACTTATCCCGTATATTAGCGACTAGATCGAACCAAATTAACTGTTTTAAATAATCCTTAATGCAATTTATTTTTCTAAAAATATCAAATTATTTATTTTTAAAATATTTAAATACATTAGAGTTATTTAAAATAACAAACTTAAATTTATGCTCCTTTTTGGTTCAATTAGACCAAAATTTATTAGTTAATTTAAATTAATGTTTTAAAGCGTAAAAGGTTAATAGGATTATGTCCATAAAAAACGTCTAAACAAAATATTATTTGGCTTATTTCCAAAATAAATATATTTAATAAATATTTTAAGAAACTTATACTTTTTATATATTATGAAGAGTTATTCTCCTCTTGCAATAATATAATAAAAGTTAAGATAACCTAAAAAAATAATGAATTATTTAATATGAAATAATTACTTTCATTTAGGTTATATAAAAATTAAAAAACCGCAAAAATTTTGCAAATCCTAAACATACTAGGTTCAACGACCTCCGGCCAAAATTATTTTAAAATATTAAAAGAAGAATTTCGGACTTCCATTGTCTTTATTAATTTATTCACACAACGTTTTCTTTGAGACAAAAATGATACGAAACATTAATCCAAAAAACTTGGCCTTATTAAACCAATTTGAAGCATAAATTTACTTTAAATATTTTAATTGGCATAAATATAATATAATGCTCTAATCATAACAAATATTTGATAGTTTGGTAAAGACCAACGTCCTTAAGGATTATTTACATTACCAGTGGCGTAGCGTGTCTTGTAGGGGACCCTTATCACTATGAGTTAGGAATCCTCTACTTACGCTTAAACAAAAAAAAAAGATCCCCACTCTTTCCCCCAAAAAAGGCTTTTTTTTCGTTATCAAAAAAAGCCCAACTTTTCCAATTTAACCGACTCTACCACTAATTTTTGCTTACACACATTTGGGGGCCCCTAGCTACAACCCTGTACATTACGTAATTAAGTTTATTTCCGCTGTACGGGATAAGAAAGTTGTTAGTGTTATCACTTGAAAACGCCTAGAAATAGTTATCATACAAAACATCGTGTATCAGTTAAAATAAAGAAATAAAAGTCCAAGAAAGTATTATTATTGTATTTTGTCATTTATCTTAAAATAACCAAAAGTGGATTTATCGGTTTTTGCATTATTTCTTCTGAAATGATAAATAAGTGCATAAAAATGCATATCTAACCAGTTCGAAACATAAACTTTATTGTTTTTTACTAAAAAAACTACTAATTTACTAGCATAGTGTGTATCTATAGATGGGTACACAAAAAATGATAAGGTAAACAAACCTTTTCGAAGGCACATAGCGCTGACAGAGCCTGATTACATATTTTTTAGATAAATTTAAAAAAGCACTGCTAAAACACGTGTCACGTACTTTAAAAACATCCTCTTATTTCGCCTCTGTCTTGCCATAAAACCGGTGGCACGTGGCGTGGAACTATATACTCGTCGGGTTAAATATTTTTAGAGGCAGCCTTGCCGCTTGACCGTTCGACCTAAAGCGCCAGAGAAAAAAAGCCTATGGATCAAATTCCTTCCTCTCTTTCTTCGTGTACTCAAACAACTAGTTAAATCTTTTTTAATCCCTAATTAAACCTAAGGCTAATACACACTTAATGAATCCACTTTCTTTTATCCATTCATAAATAGAATCAGACCCTTCCGACGTTGCCAAATGCTTTCCATATTTTGCATGGTAACTGACGTTTGGTACTTTTGGTAGTCGTTTTTCCTTACTTTTAGGACTTTAGGTTATGCATTTACAATTTTCATATTTTTTATATTTTTCTTAAAAATATGAAGAGAAACTGTTATTTTTACTTAATTTTATATGTGATGTTCAGTTTCATTAACTCGTTTTACCAATTTTACCCCACCCAGCACCCCTTTTCACTCCCCGGTCCCGTAAGTTTATTTACTGATATTTTTTAAAAAACGGAATATTTTGGATATGCACCACTTACGTTTTATTTAGCGGCAATAAATCATTGTTGACAAAAGGGTTTATTTACTTTATCATTTTTTGTGTACTTTGCGGTATTACTTTCAGAATGAATTAAATGTGGACCCATCTATACCTACAAAGCATTTCACTTTTGAAAATTTCTTTAAATAAATTCATCACCAATAACGTTATAAATTTTATTCGCTTTATGCGTCACCAAGGCAATATATAGGTGTTTTATATTCTGCGGTTTTCCAGCTTTATGTTTGTAGCGTACACCTTTAGAATATTGAATCAATTTTCAGTTTAGGTAAACAAGAACAATTTCTATTTTGAGATTTAAAAGTTTGACATTGTAGGTATATGGGCTTACATTGTTTTTAAATATAAATTCTAAACAAAGAAATGGAATAATTAAATATAACATTTTTGGTTTTATTATAAAATTCTATATTGAAAAAACTATGCAGTTCATAAGATCCCTACTACAATAAACTGTAAATTTACACTGTTTAAATAAGATACTGGGTATACTTCTTTTTAGAGGTGTTGACTGTTACGTCACGTTTCGTGACGTCATATCGAAATTAGGGCACGTCGTATATTATGTCATATACTTAACCAAAAAAAAATGACGTTTTAATTTTGACGTTAGAATATTTATTAAGGTGGTTATACACTTTCGTGATAAATGAAGGCCGTTCCACACTAATGATATAATGTTTATCAATACGACATTGCGGTCTTATTAAAATTATATTGGGAATTTAAAGGCAGGAATATTAAGGAAGTATAATTAAATTCCCGATAAAAATAAAACACAAAACTCATATACAGCATGTCGTCTGCTGTTGACGATTTTAAAACTATTTATTTATTTGACATAGGTATAAAAAATAAAATTTAAGATATACAGTAGCATTAGAACTACTTTACTAAACCTAGCCTAATTAAACCTAATATTGCCCTTTTGGCCAAAATATGTAATTTATTTTAACTTACATTAAAAAATCTGTTACAATATCTATTTACGTTACCAAATATCCTATTAATTGGAGACTAAATTCCCAATTCAAGAACAATCCTAGCATAAGGTATTTACAGTTTGAGGTTTGCCTGCTTCTGTCTCCATTTAAAAATATTTAAATAACTTTAAAATAAGAACTTGTTCGGCTTCTGTGTCTCGTTGCGCAATATTTAATAATAACAACAAACAAACACTAATATATAAAAAAATAGTATAATATTGAAATCACAAAACGGCACTAAACGTTTTAAACTGTTTTGAACTAACATTCCATGGAAAATTTCAATGTTTGATGTTAGACACGGGGTTACAAACGTCACGCAAAATAGGTTTGTTTTGGGCACTAAACAGATATAGTTTTTTTAATTACTTAACTTTTATAAAGATATATAAAATATATAAAAAATTGGAATGCTTAAAATATCGAAAATCAATAATGACAGTAACTGACATTGACTGATTGCTAACGATTTTTCTCAGACATTCGTCAATGACGTAATTTTTTGTCACTCTTGATTTAAACGACATGAAGCGAGAACAACAATGTATGACGTAACAGTCAACACCTCTGAAAAGCTCTATAGATTATTTAACTTCTTGGATTATGGAATAACGGTTTTTAAAAGCAAAAATATAATACTGGCTGTTATAAATTCAAGGCCAACAATTAAGATTTCAAGAAAAGTAGGAAATTAAGGGGTTGAGTTAATAGTAGCACAGTTGCATATTTTATTTTACCTTTAACAAACTCTTATTCAAATTATGAAATACCCCGAAAGGCAGCAGCCAAAAGAAAACTTTTAAAAAATAAATAAAAAGCTATGTAACTTAAAAAATGTTTTAACGTTTGGTTACATATTTTAATAAATTGTTTTTAATAGTCTGTTATATGCAACGTCTCATATCTGTAAAGTGTTGTACTTGAATTAGGAATTAAAATAGAAGTTAATTAAGTTTAGAACAAAATGTTTTGACTATGTAAGATACAATGTTGATGATGGATACTCGAAGAAGAAACGTTTGATTCGAAATTTAATAATATCATTATGTAAAGGCAAAGACAATTATTGTAGTTTTACTATAGACTCCCAGGACAATGCTAAATTTGTAAAGGGAAGAAAAAGACCATAGGAATATGACTTTTATTCTAAAATATCCTTCTAATTAAAACAAAAAAAAACTCTTCTGCAATACTTTTTTTTCCGGAAAATTCCGGAACAGATGTAAATTTTTAAAGAAATTTTTGTTAAGCATTAAAACTACGCAATTAAGCCCTATTTTAATCAACTCTGTATTTCTTACTATTTTCGAGAGCCTTATAGTGAGTCTCGAATTTGTAATAGCCTGTAGGTATGTACCAGGTGTCAAGTTATAAATTAACACCCCCTTAACTTTTTTATTTTTTATCGTACAAAATAAAGAACACTCTATATTATATTTCACCATTAAAAACATCCTTCAAAAACCTTATATTAAATACCACATTTTATATACCTATATCAATTAGTTTTCGAAATATGGCCATGCTATTCTAAAGAATAATTTACGCAGAGCGGGGACACATTTAACCTTGTGTGCGTCACATTTGAGAATAACCTTAACTGGCATAAACACATTGTATCTATAGCCACCGCGGCTTAGAGCTTGGATTTCTTTGCCGAGCCAAAAATATTTTTCTCCTTCCAATTTATACACTTTGTATGTGTCCCAAATTCGACCCTCTCTGGAATATTGTTCTCATGTCTGGGGAATGGCATCCCCTACAACCCTCAGCATTCTTGATGCCATTCAAAGAAGGGCTGTTCATCTTATTATTGATCCTTTACTTACTCAAAGACTTCCTTCTCTTGCCCATCGTCGAGCTGTGGGAGATCTATCGCTCTTCTATAGATACTTTTACGGCTTCTGCTCCGACGAATTATCCATTATAGTCCCTCCTCTTGCAGCTCCCAACAGAGAAACTTCTGGTGCCGCGCGTATGCATCCCTATACGGTTCAATTGGACAGGCCCCGAACTTCTCATTTCGTTCGTTCTTTTATCCCTAGAGTTTCTAGACTGTGGAACCTACTGCCAGCGGAGGTCTTTCCTTCCCCCAAATCTTCAAGTTTTTAAGTCCCGGGGTAACAAACTTCCTCTTACCCTGCTTAAGACACCCACGGTACGTTAGTATTTAGGCTTTCAGCCTTCGTGGATTGTCCAAAGATAAAAAAAATCACCCTCTAAATTTTTTTGTCTTTTAACGGATAAAAGAAATAAAAAATACCATTTTAAATTAATAAAATAAAACAAAAATATACTTTGTTCATAGTCACTTTAATTGAATGTTTAGCCGTGACAGCTGTTTCGTAGTACAACTACATTTTCAAACGTACGTTTGAAAATGTAGTTGTACTACGAAACAGCTGTCACGGCTAAACATTCAATTAAAGTGACTATGAACAAAGTATATTTTGTTTTATTTATCAATTTAAAATGTACGGTCACAAAGTAACGGACGAAACCATAAATTCTTTAAATACCATTTTGTTGGGGTATCTTTTATCAAATTTTTTTTCCCTTAAGGTATACAGGGTATATAGAATAACCTTTTAAAAATATATTATTAAAAGCGTTACCAAATGCCATATTTTATGGGTCCATCTTTAATGCGGCGGTGGTAAACGGGGCGCAAGGCCTTCACTAAAGTTTTATTGAACAGGTAAATGGGGCGCAGGGATCTTGGGGTCAATAAAATCGTATCGGTAAACGGGCGCAAATGTTTTCTTTAAAGCAAAGGTATCGAAATAAAATGTTGGTCTATTTTTAAAATTTTTATTAATTACGAAACATTTATTGCATCAAAAAATATTTACATATTATACACTTGACGAATACGAAGTATATTTTACAAAATGTAGTCTACTTATTTCTTTTAACCTATATTTATTCACAAGTTTTTCCAGTGACCCACACCCCTTCTCGGGAAGGGCTGGCGCCCCATTTACCTATGATATAAACGTAACCTTACAGGCGTGCAGGTAAAGAGATATTTTCGCGCCCCGTTTACATCCGTCCCTTTAATGGTTTTGGAACTATGGCCACGAATAAAATTATTGGGCAATTATTACCGTAATATAACCTACCTACATTATTTATACATATTCTTTAAATTTGGATAACCATATTTCCGAAACTTTTGAAGATGTATATTTATATAAAATGTAGTATTTTTAAAGTTCTTTAAGAGATATTTTTATTAGTGATATAATAAACAGGGTGTTCTATTTAGAAAAAAAACATATTTTTTGTCCTAAGCTGTATATTTTAAGACATAATCAAATTCTAAATATTGATTGAGAAACTACATAATTTACCCAACAAACTTATAGTATATTACATTACAAGTGTGGAAAATGACTAATTTCACACGAGTGGGAATATTGTAGCACGAGGCGTTAGCCGAGTGCGACAAACCCACGAGTGTAAGAAAGTGATTTTCACACAAGTAATGTACACTATTTTTCCTACGACCACAAATTATTCACCAAAAAAAAAAATTAAAGTTTGTCTGTTCAGAAAAAATAAAAAACAATTGAGAACTTTGCAACACTAGGGTGATATTTACTTTGCAACACTAGTGTGATATGTACTATTTCTCACTGCTATATTATACTGTTTTGACAATATTTTTACATCGAAAATCACCTACCTAGAAGCATTAGGTATATAACTTTTATCATTTTGGAATTTAAAAAGGCCCTCACTTAATAAAAATTGTATGGTTTTGTTAGGTAATAACGATAATAGTTTAATACGGGTTTCTGCTATTATAAGGGTTATTAAAAATTATCGATACTTACATATTTTAGACACTCTTCTAAATAAAACGTAAATGGCACATATCCAAAATATTCCGTTTTTAAAAAAATATCAGTAAACAAACTTACGGGACCAGGGAGTGAAAAGGGGTGCTGGGTGGGGTAAAATTGGTAAAACGAGTGGTAAAGTTAATGAAACTAAACATCACATGTAAAATTAAGTAAAAATTACAGTTTTTCCTCATATTTTTAAGAAAAAATATAAAAAGTATGAAAATTGTAAATGCATAACCTAAAGTTCTAAAAGTATCTATCTATCTCTTTGTTTTATGGCTCTGATACTAAGTCAATTCGCCAGTTCTCCCGTTCCGGTCATATAAGCTATTGCTTATAAGCTTTCCCGGCTTTGTCCTTGGAAAATCTGGATAATCGAGCTCTAAACTCCCAGACTTTCCTAGCATATGAATAAGAAACACTTGTAAACATCAACAACAACGATGAACTTCTGAACATGCATAAATTGCGACTATCAAGCCAGCGGCTGCTACTGTTGTCGCGCATAACCGTCACTATCATTCCTGACGTATTTCCGCAAGGCATGCGCACCTCCTCGACCATACGAGGACACCATGTGTTCAACACCAAAACGTAAAAACTTCAGGCTTTAGGAATCTTCACTCACAGCGCTTAGCCGCAGAAGAAAGAAGCCCCAATTTAGCGTGAATCTTTTCTCGGTCCCCAAGGGTACAGCCACGCTCGTACGATGCCTTCAATCGCCTACCCGGAAAGTCTTTGTAGACCTCTACGTAAACATGAACCGCACTACTCGAAGACCGCGGAAAGAGTAGTTCTAAAAGTAAGAAAAAGACGACTACCAAACGTCAGTTACCATGCAAAATATGGAAAGCATCTGGCAACGACGGAATGGTTTATGAATAGATAAAGAAAGTGGATTCATAAAGTGTGTATTAGCCTTAGGTTTAAAAAGATTTAACTAGTTGTTGTTTGAGTACACGAAGAAAGGCTTTTTTCTCTGGCGCTTTAGGTCGAACGGTCAAGCGGCAAGGCTGCCTATAAAGTGCGTGCTCAAAGGTAGAAGGGAGATTTTTAATTTGATCTACTTACCTGACAACACTGTGCCACTGAGCAAACAGTCAGTGAAAGTTGTTTTTGTGGTTATGTCTATTTTTGTTTATGTTTTTATTTTTTCGGAAATTTTATTATTACTCTTTTCAATATTGGAAGAAAGCTTATACTGTGTAGTAACTTAACGTCAATAAGATGATTTTCGCTAATTTGGGTTCTACTGTTTAAGGTAAGTAAAAGTTTTTTTACTGTCACTACAATAAATATGTCAATAGCAGTTTTTAGAATGACATCATAATATATATCACACGAGTGTTGTAAAGTACTTTGCAACACTAGTGCTGTAAAGTACTTTGCAACACTAGTGTGATATAAGGCATTTTCTATGCATGAAACCAGTGTGCTATTTGCTATTTTCACAAGTGGTCGTAGGAAAAATATTTATTTATTTTTATGATACAAAATAAAAAAGTTAAGGGGGTGTAAATTTATAAGTTGACACCCGGTATAATGCACATACCGGATCAGTTAAATAACAAAACACATAGGCAATATGGAGAAAAAAGACAGTCTAATGTGAATACCGGCATGTAAACATTTTGTATTGGATGAGTCATTCTACATCCTTTGTTGCTGCTTTAGTGGTCGATATACCTTTTTTTTTTTTTTTTTTTTTTTTCACCCTTTCGGGGTCATCCCACCCAGGTCCGACGACCGCCCCCTAGGTGGTGCACTGCAGCCTGAAGGCTTATTGTACCTTGACCCCTACTCCTTCTCATTCACACACCATTCATTCCATAACTTAGATGGTTGTTGCTCGGTCCGCATCCCCGAGCAGACAACACCGTGTGCCGCCGCCCGAAACACCGCTGCCGTCGGACACCCATCTAAATTATGGGCGCGCATTTCACTGCTTAACTCCAGTGATCGACGTTTGCCGATACAACCGAAGCCGCCACAAGCGCGCCACTTCGATATACCTTTACCTTACTTATACGGTATATGTACATCCTAAACACTAAATATTATATTTTATTCCTTGCTGTCGATTGCTGTTTCATCCAATAAAAATTATGCATACAGAAAGGCAACGTTTTTTTCTTATTTCTACTTATCAGTGTATCTTATGAAATGAGCTAAGAAAAAAGCACGTACGGAACCATTATAATTTTATACCTATACGTTTATGAGATAGTATAATCTTACTTTACAACTTCTCCCATACAAATATACGTGAGAATCATATAATAATAAACTTCGTATTGCATTCCCAACCTCGCCTTTAGGGCCTTATGGTGATCCTAACTAAAGAAAGAAACTCTTTTATGTTATTAAGAATAACTTACTATTAAGAGTTCTTAGATCTTTTAAAATGCAACCTTTGTTTCACAAACAACCTTGAATAATAACTTTAACATGTGTTTCACTTTATTGTTAATATTTTCGTCGTCCATTTAGCTTGTTTAGTTTTTTCGAAATTCCGTAGTTACCTATTTTAAATGACATTTTTACACGACCGTTAAAAAATGCTGTTTTTTAATCGTTAACATGAAGCTAAAGTACTCTATTCTATTACACTACATAAAGTGTTAAATAAAGTGACTTTTTTAACACTTCGAAGCTTTTTGACACTTTGAATTAGTGTTTTGTTTAAATGCCTTCTACAATAACCTTAAATATCAATTTATGCAATGTAAGAGTAAACGCGTACATCAACTGAACCAAACGGTCAAGTTACCTTTGATTTCGTCATTATTTCTTTTAGTTTATGTGTCACTAATTTTAAGATTTGACAGTTTGCAAAGTAATTTTATAGAAATTATTGAAAATTAATAGTAATAATAAATTTCGATGACTAAGAAATTGAAAAAGAATTTATACTGTTTTAGTATTAGTTCTACAAAAAGTAAGTACATACAATTTACTAAAATTAAATAATAAATGCATAGTTATGAAGAGGATAATTGTCTCTTTAAAAAATAAGAAGGCTATGATTTTTTGTTGTAATATAATGGCTGTGCTGCAAAAATTTAAATTAATAAGGGTAGATAATTAAAACAGGTATTAAATGGTATTTTGGGAAATTTTTATACGGTCGTGGAAAAAATATGTAACACATGCATAAAGTGTCTTTTACTCATGGGATTGCCACTCCCTAACGGCTAGTGCTGTCAAACTTACCATTCGTAAAAAAACTTTATGCACTTGTTACATAAATTACTAATAAATTATTTTTTAAATTAACCTAGCTGATTTTTAAATAACGCAAATTAGGATACCAAACAAAGTAAAGGAAAATGCAATATATTGGATTAGTAAAAAGTACTGCAACTCCTAAATATATTTAAATCCGCAAAAGCTACATTTACCAAATTTGGTATATGGCTGGTATCGGGCATAAAGAATCAGCACCTGTGTCAGATTTACCAATTTTGGGCTACAAGTATCTTTTTTGACTTTTTAAAATTAATACCATATTTATTTTTATTACAATATACTGCGCAGGTCAAATTTAATAGAGCCACCAATTTTTAAAATTTATTTTTACTAGTTGCTAAGATATGACAACACTACATGCTCAGATGGGCTTAAATATCTCGAAAACCTCTTAAGCTGCGTTTACAAACTTTGGTATTTGAAAGTTTTTTGGCAAATAGAATTAAACACAGATATCGTCATTGTTACCAGATTTTCAAGTTTGCGCTACAAGTAATATTGTTGATATTTGAAATGGAATTCCCTATTCATTTTAATTGCAATAGCAAGCGCGTGCTTAATTGCAATAGCAAGTGCGTGCTAACTTTAGAAAGATTCCGAATTTTTAAAATTTAATTTCTACCAGTTACCAAGATATGACAATACCGCAATTTAATTAAAATTTGGCATCAATGCTAATATCACTAATCAATAAGGCATTCCTAAAAACCCTCAAATACCAAATTATTAACATAGCTTTAGCGGTTTTACATATATTTAGGCGCTAACGTAATTTTTGCTAAAAGTGTAGTGTAATATATCTTAGCAAGTAATAGAGTCAGATTTTTAAAAATTTAGAAACTTAATAAAAATCGGCTCAATTTAATGCAATAAATATAAATGGGGCATTCTTTAAAAAAATGCGTTTAGCACCCAACTGGTAAATCTGACAACAGTCCCGATATTACTTTTTAATTCCACATGTCCCAAACACCTTAGATACCAAATTTGGTGAATTATATTTATAGAGGTAAAACTTTTAAAAAATGTAAAACCTTAGATATTAAAGCAGCGGGTCTATTCTACAATCTTACTTCACTGTGTCGAATGCTTAATCAACGTAATATCAATTAGAAATCCGGTTTTTATGCGAAATTCTATTGATGTTGAACGTGACACTGGTATTCGAAATTGGAGGATCGCCAGCCTGATTTCTTTGGGCCACCATCAATACTGCCTAAAAAATTAATAAGCACCATTAATTAATAAAGAAAAAAAACTTATTTTAGGGTATTATATGCAGAAAATTTTAGGGGTTTTCCTTGTTCAGATTTAAGGGTTATTTGTTGTACAAACGTCGGCGTCGGGTCAAAAGTCAGTTATTAGGAGGTTCTCCCTACAAAGATTGGAAAAAAATAATATGTTTTTTTTTTTATTCTAAAACCTAAAAATAATGGAAAACTAAATTTTTAGAAATATTGCTTTTATAAAATGACAGTTTTTGCATATTATAACATATTATTAAAACTTGTCAAAAGGGTTAAAACTTTAATTAAAAAAAAAAAAAAAAAAAAAATGTTAGGGTTGGCTGCATAAATAAATAATATTATTTAAATAAACAAAAGCTTTTTATACTTTAATAAGTTATATAAGAGTTAAATAAGGATATACCTTATTTAACTCTTCTTATTTATTTTATCAAGCTTTTTAGTTAATTTTTTTATTTTATATTTATTTTTCGTACGTTTATTAGATTATAGTCCCTGGGTCAGTAGTGAAATGGACTTCATAAAAAAAACACTTTTAAAACCTTTTTAAGAGGGTACCTTTTGACGAGTCTAAAACTAATTTTTATACCGCCACATATGGAAGCGGTGCTTCAACCCTGCCTGTCAATGTCAAATGTTTCGGGTGTCAGACTGGGCAAACGCGTCAGGTTTTTGTCGGACAAGTTTACCAAAATTTTTGATATGCAATTTTTAAACATAAGGTTACCAAACATTTAAATATGCAACTTTTAAACATTGTGGTAAACTTGTCCGACAAAAAAGTGACGAGTTTGCCCAGTCCGACACCCGAAACATTTGATATTGACAGGCTGGTTTAAAGCGCCGCTTTCATATATGACGGTATAATTAGTCATGGCAGACTTGTCGGTAGGAACCCCCTAAAAGGTTTTTAAAGTGTTTTTATCATAGAGTTAATCTTATTACTTGACTATTAGGTGGGTTGATGATGAAAATTATAGAAATATATAGTGATAGGACCTCTTAAGGTTTACCTAGCAAAAGAAACAAATAACATAAACTATTAATTTTCTCGTTTTCATACTATATAAGACGGGGCTCTTCGGTCGGAATAATGTGTGTATTTACTTCTTGTAGGTAACGTCTCGAGGCTTAAGGGATACTTTGAATATTAAAATAATGAAATTATGATGTCTTTTATTGCCTTTATGGTAATTTTGAAATTGCTTGCTTGTTTGCAATGCGAGGTTTCTTATGAATTTATAACGTTTAGTTGCGTGTGTAGAGATATTTTGCTTTATTGCATGTATTAATATTAATCAATGGGTTGTTAAAATGATATGTTACCCGCAATGTGTGAACATATATTATTTGCATTTTTTGTTCAAAAATAAATTAGTCTGCCAATTTTAAGGAATATAACGACCTATATCTCGTTAAAACACCGTTTCTGGTTAGATCAGCGAAGATTAAAAGCGGAAGGTTAGTAGTCTGATGAGTGACATCGGGCGAAGGCCACGTGCTTTCGTTCACTTTCAGGACCTAGTACATAAGCTTTATGCAAATGTTCGCGTGATATCATAAAGGAAAGAAAAACGCGTACAATGGATACCAAAATACTTTTTTTTTATTATTGCCAAATATACTTACTAAAAACCTATAATTTTGCATGACGTATAAATAACAGTACCTACCTACATATTGCAAATTATCGGACAGATTGCTAAATGTTTTTAAAAACAATGCTCGCAACATGCGTCGAAAGCCCCATTTTAAAAGTCGTTTTTACATTGTCATGGTTTGGTTAAATCTGGTTTTATAAACTTAACGTACTGTTGCCGCTGACGACGTAGTATCACATCTAACCAAAAAGTTCTAAAAAAGGGAACTCTAGTTTTTTGTTAAAATAAAATAATTGTTAAAAGCTTTATTTTATCTTTATGAATAACTAACTCTACGTTGGTTGTATCCTGTATTTTACTAACCAATATGTTACTAATGGTTGCCAAAGATAAAGAAAAATATATGTTTTTTTATAACAAATACATTTTCTATTACTGACCTATGAAACCAAATAAAGAAGTGATCATCCATACTGTTCAATTTCTTTTGGTATTTATGTCAATCAAAGGACGGTGAAAGTACAGCCCATACGTGAGCTTATTGATAAGTTAGTTGGTATATTTAATAAACGTAAATTCTACTAAATACTACTAACTTATTGTACGTAACTTAAATAGAATAACACCATTACACCACTCAGCAACATTATATGTATTATTTATTTTTGGCCATATTAAGGGAACTAATCGCTAAGCTTCGATAGAAAATTTATAGTCGATTTTGCTTATTAGAAATAACTTACCAACACCAGTACAAAATACATTTGTTAATCAAATAACATAAAAAATGTTTTAATGTTTAGTTTGGACTGATTAATTTGTATATAGTACCGCTGGAACCTCGTTCGAAAGCTTCATTTGGTGTCGATCATACCAATAATTTACATCAAGTGTCTTCAAGACAGACCACGGTTTCACTTGAAAAAAAAATCAAACAAGTTGGGAGTTATTGACCGCTTCGTTGTCACCACTTTTGACGATTTTCATAATTTAGGTTCATATAACTAACCTCATTTTATTAGCACTGTGTAAGCTTACCAAAATTCACAATTTTAGTTCATATCACTGACCCCCATTTATTTCAATTGCGTTACTTACCAAAATTTACAATTTAGGGCGATATGACTTACTCCAATTTGTAAGTAGTGCCTATATTTTTTTTTCAGTTAGATTATTTAAACTTAGTTGTTGTTTATTATAAAAAAAAATTAAACTAGATTTTAATAACTACCCTCGTATAAGTATTAGTTTCGCTTATACAACATAATATTTGATTATATAAGGTGGATCAAGACGCACCTAAGAAGGTAATCTGTTTTACATCATTAGTAGAACCGGTAGTACTACTTTAAAGAATTAAATTGTGATAAATTATAAAAGAATAATAATATGGTGACTCTTAGTTAGAGTAGAAAAAATAAAATATATTTTAAGTTTATATACAGTAAAAAGTTTTCGTAACAAAGCTCAACATCCCGACTTTAACTAAGAGAAAAAAACATTTTAACGATTTAAAGAAAAGTTACCCACGGCTTTTATATTTTATTTTTAAACATCTTATTGCTATTATTTTTCTTGGGTGACCAAGTAGTATGTCTTTTAAAAAACTTTAATGTGAAACTTATCCAACTTGGAAATTATAGGATATTTTTTAAACTGAAAAAGAAAAATATTAAAGATTTATTTTCATTTTTACATTGTAAGGGTTACGTACTAGCATAAATAAAAGGTAAATATTTCCTAAATAACTCAAGGAAAGTTGCGGTGAGAGGCTGGTATATTAGCCACCACGCTAGCTACAACATATTAAAAATATGTTGTTTTAACACAACATTTATGATAAAATATTTTTAAAACTTTTTAACGATTACAGCTGAAACTTTAAAATTTTAGGCCTAAATTAAAGTTACATTTTCAAATTTTTATTTAATTTTATCTTGACAACGGTGGCAGACTTGCCACAGAAACGTCGATAATTAGTTTTTCTTAGTTTACAATTTTTAAGTTTTTGGGGATTTTTCTTCATTTTGTTGAAGGCAAAGCGGTCCCATTAGGAATGTACCTAACTAAATACCATCAAATAGCTACAGGGTTGCCTAAAAAATTATGGTCAATCCTAAATTTAAATTTAAAAAATAACCTCAAAATTTTTGATACACCCTGTATAATGGAAATTTTTATTTTACATAACATGGCAGTACTAATACTGCCCTAATTTTGTCCCTCCAATTTTATAAATAAGAATATAAAAGTTTTCTTATCCGGTAAAGAGATGGGTGCAGGTCCCTTCCTATTCGGATCTTAGAGTATTATTGGTCAATGTTAATACGTATCTAGCCTTTGTTTAGGTGTAATTACTAATTATAATGCAAATTCTGTAAACCTAAAACACCTTTAAAAGTGTCTCGTTTACAACCACTATAAATTTTAACCGCCATTTCATTAAACTTAGAAATGCTGAATAACATCTTTTCATCTCGAGGACTCGGGTGACAATTTTCCAGATAAATCTAAAATAACCTCCATAAAAAACACATAAAAGCCTAATAAAAGTACATCAGTTTTTTAATTGTCCCATAAACATCCTTTGAACTTTTTGCTATCTACTAACTCTTAATTTTATTACCTTTTTAACAGTGCATTTAACTTGGATTTTCTATTTAATTAGTTTTAAAAACCTATTAATTAATACGTATCTACCTTAAGATATTTGGTATTAGTTAAAGACTTATCTTTAAGAGTACAGCTGGGCGTATTTAGGCGGTTTCAGCCTCTTTGCCACTGTGTATTACAAAATGTGTTAAAAAAAATAGCGACGATCAAGAATGACAAGATAACGTTTTTTTCCTACGACCACTTGTGAAAATAGCAAATAGCACACTGGTTTCGACCTAAAGTGCCAAAGAAAAAACTCCTATAGATCAAATTCCTTTCTCTCTGTCTTTGTGTACTCAAACAACTGGTTAAACCTTTTTTTTAATCCCGTAATTAAACCTGAGGCTAATTCATACTTTATGAATCCACTTTCTTTTATCCATTCATAAATAGAATCAGACCCTTCCGACGTTGCGAAATGCTTTTCATATTTTGCATGGTATAACGGACGTTTAGTAGTCGTTTTTCTTACTTTTAGGACTTTAGGTTATGCATTTAAAATTTTCATATTTTTTATATTTTTTCTCAAAAATATGAGAAAAAAATGTTATTTTAACTTAATTTTACATGTGATGTTCAGTTTTATTAACTCGTTTTACCAATTTTACCCCACCCAGCACCCCGGTCCCGTAAGTTTGTTTACTGATATTTTTAAAAACGGAATATTTTGGATATGCGCCACTTACGTTTTATTTAGAAGAGTGTCGAAAATATGTAAGTATCAATAATTTTTAAAAAACCCTTAAAATAGCAGAAAACTGTATTAAACTATTACCATTATTACCTAACCAAACCATACAATTTGAGGGCCTTTTTAAATTTCAAAATGATAAAAGTTATATAATGCTTCTAGATAGGTGATTTTCGATGTAAAAATATTGTCAAAACAGTATAATATAACAGTGAGGAAAAGTACATATCACACTAGTGTTACAAAGTGAAAATCACCGAAGTGTTGCAAAGTTCTCAATTGTTTTTACTTTTTACTGTAAAGACAAACTTTATTTATTTTTTTTTTGGTGAATAATTTGTGGTCGTAGGAAAAATAGTGTACAGTACTCGTGTAAAAATGACTTTCTTACACTTGACTCCATTTTCCACACTTGTAATGTAATGTACTATTTTACAACTTTGTAGCCCTCCACTTTTTTACATCACTCTTAAATTGTCAGATTATTGGAATATACACATTTTTGGTATAAAATTAACTTACCCTATTTTAATCTGATGCGCTCGAAAATTGCTGATGAATATTTTTTTACTAATCTGATCCTTTATCCTTGACGGGCGGCCTGTAAATTATATTGCGGCGCTTTAGTAAATTCCGGGAACGAGAACATTTAAACTTTTATGCGTCCTTTTTTCACACCTAATATTTTTTAAAAATTGCATTTGTTGCCCTGATTATCAATAGTCGTAGAATAGTTATAGTATGCAACTTGCACGGAATACTAATTTACCTCTTGTATAACTTACAGCACTCGCCTGCGGCTCTTGTTGCAAAAGTCATTCTCATGGAAAATAATTAATATTCTGTGCTTGTCCTTTAATATTGTGACGTACATTTTTGAATTACATAGGACCACTTAACGTCACTGGGACTATTATACTATTATTTCTTTTTCTAAGCCGGTGGACCATAAAAACTATCTTCGTACAATTTGATTACAGGAACTATTTCGGTATTTGAAAATAAACCACACCAACTAACCTAACTTAGGGGGCACCTCCAGAACTAGGGAGAGCCCGTACCGGCTTAACTAAAACTTTAAATCTTTACTTAACTTTACTTCACTACTTAATTGTTATGATTTTTTTCTCATTCTTTCTCCTCTCTTCTTGGGTAACTTCGTTGTATATATACAAAGTTGAACTAGGTTATTTGATGATTCAACACGTACACGACACTGGCCGTTTATTTTATGACCTAGATATTGTTATTGTTCCTGGAAAAACAAAAACTTGTAGGTTCGCAAAATTATTTGTTTTAATTTTAAATGTGTTCAAAATAATTAAATAAATATTAAAATTATTAAAACTTACATAACCCCTATACTGAGTATTCATATAATACTTATTATTATTGACTATTAGCTGGTGTATCGGTAATCTACAAATTTAACATTTAAATTCTTGCAAAGTATGTCGTTAAGTTAAAAAGTTGATGCGCATTCCTATGTAGAACGTGATATATAAAGTCCGGCTATAATTATTGCATGTAGCATCTAGGTAGATTTAATTTGATCCATAAATCTCTAATATTCTCCGGCTTGTTTGGTTTAAACCCAGCAAGGAGCCGTCATCAAATATTCTGCATAATAGTGAGCACAATTAATATCACTTACTGACTGTCACGAATGCGCTAAAAGAGGTAAGAGGTTAATGATTGTTCGTTTTACTTACTACAATAATTAATGACGTTACTATCAAGATGCCAGTGCTTAGCTATGGTCCCTATGGGTATAAAAGTATTAATACAATTTTTTTTTCAATGAGCAAAAAATTATTATTATTAATTGCGCTAATCTAAATAAAGGCTTGCGTAAATATTTTGACACGATCTTTGTTTCTTCGTTGTTAATTTTTACCCCCTGTACATGCTGGTACATACTTGCGATGCCGCTGTTCCTAGATAACAGTAAAAGCACAAGGACGTGTAATTAGATTGGTTTGAAGCGCTACAGACGTGCCATGCAAAACTGTCACATTGGAAAGGGGGTCGTCATGGTTAATTTCAGTTAGGTTAATCTTAATTTCCTTTATTAAGGAATAAAAAAATAAATTTAACTAACCAGATCTAACGACGAACCCCTCTCGCCCTAATGTGACAGTTTTGTATGACAGTCTGTGCCGCTTAAAATCAATAAAATTACACGTCCCTGTGGTTTTTATTGTAATATTAGTGTTTCTGCCAGTCCTGACTGTTATTTAAAATACAGCCACTGAAGGAAGCGCGAGCGCTGCCCAGGTTCCTGCCGAAGTATATGTTACTGCCGTTGAAGTGTGATACATGTAAAGGGGGTCACAGCGGTAATTACTTTAATAAAACAAACTTTTTTAATATATTTTGGAATATTGCGCCAACTTTTAAGAAGAAATATATTTCCTGAAAAATTAAAGAGTAAAAGTGGTTCGTCTGTTCAGATGCAAATCTTTATTGACCACACTGGTGAATTGCAATGAAAGAAAGAGACGCAACAATAACCACTTTAAATAAAACTAATAACATTTAATAAATAATTAATGTCTTATACGATCCCAACAGTTTAAATGACAAAAAAATAAACCGAAACCTACGGCGCACTATTTGTGTGACGTCCAGCAGTTAAATAACATTTACCATATTGTCAAGAATATTTTATAGGAGAAAATCACATTCTTTTTTAATGAAAAAATGTGATTTGAAAACAATAAAACAATAATAATATTGAGAGGTCTTAGTAAAAAGGCACCAGTAAAAACTAATAAGTATATTAATGAATACAAATATACAGGGTTTACAATATATTATTAACGAAATTAAGGGGCAAATTTTACTGTTTGACATGTCAAAAAGTTTTCACAATATCCTAAAAGCGATAAAAATTTTAAAATTTAAAACCTAAATATTAGTTAATTTTTAATTTTATTATTTTTATTCAATTTATCTTGACAACGGTGGCAGACTTGCCACCGAAACGTCGATTTTTGGTTATCTTTTTACTGTTTTTTTTTTTTGGTTTTTTGATACTTTTAATTTAATTTTTGGAAAAATAAAATTAAGATACCCTGTACCAAATTTTGTTTTGTAGCAATGTTATTTGTGGTATTAAGTGGGTAATTTATCACTAACTTAATTACAATTAATAAGTCTTGTGGCCTCTTGAGCAGCCACTGAAGGAATATTTCTAACGAAAAATGGTACGTCACTGACTGTGATAGGGTTTATATTTATACTGACAATTTGTATAAAAATAAGTGTTTTCATTTTTTTTTTTAGTTTTTTGAAAAGTTAAACATTCTGTATTTTGAGAACGAAAAATATGCGGACCCATGATTTATATCACCTTTTTTATTTTATTTTTTATTTTAGAATTTTAAAATTATTCTTTAACCCCTAAATTAATTATGTATATGCTACTAAAGATCAAAATAGTTTTATTGTTTTTATAAATAATAGTGTAATTACGTGTACCATAAGAAAACAACAATAACTAAGGTATAATTTCCAATAGGTTAACCAATCCGACCAAAACTGGGCCTTATTTTTACATTTAAAATAATGTCTAAAAGTTTGTATTTTTCTTTTTTTAGGTTTTTCAACATGTCTTCACTATTATGTAACCATCAGAAGAAAATTGTGTTTTATTTGGCAAAATAGTGTCATCAAGAAAAAAATTAACATGCGGCGTTTTAGCAGCCCCATATCAAAAAGTGCACTATGGGTGCATATACATACCTAAAGTGATAAAACAAAAAATAAAAGAAATGAAGCCTATTACTTTTGAAAACCTCCGCCGGCTTATGGGCGGGGGTAGAAAGAAAAAGAGAAAGAATCATCTTTTAAACGCAGTGATTCATTTAAACGTATATCTATTAGAAAAAGTTACTTAGATAGAGGAAAGAAAAAAGTAATACCAAAATTAGAGGTAGCTACTCAAACAGTTTCTGAAGAAGAACTTTTGAGTCAAATACCGGAAGAGGTAGTAAGAAAAGTAGATTCATCTGTACAAGTAGATAAAGTTGATTTAAATGCAACTATTAAATCGGGAAAAGAAATTTTGTGCAATAACTATAAAAAGCCCAAATCTCCAGAACGTAGAAGTGCGTCAGGAAATAGTGTAGTAGCCTATAGCCAGTGGTTGCAAGAAATTAAAAGGGAAGATCCTCCCATAACTACTGCGATTAAGGGATCAGAACGAACCATCATCTATGTTCCAGCTTCAGACGAAAGAGCCCCAAGTCCTGTTATACGTCAACTTTCTTCTTCACCAGTATTTAGAAAGAAAAATAACACTTCCACAACCCACATTTGCAACAGTCCCACCTCCAATCTTCAGAGAAAAGAAAGTAATGATTCTGCTGTTGAGATGTTCCCATGGGGCGATTCTACAGAAGTGAAAAAGAGTCCACTAGTTCGAAGGCGATCAAGACAGAGTCCTGTTTCCTTGTTACCCACAGATTCTGGCAATGAAGAGATGTGTTCCTTGTCCATAAGTCTTGGACGGATTTGGATGGATGCGCCCCAAGCTATGGCTCCTCGAAGTCTGGAAATGCCGAAGTCTTCTGGAACAAGTGCACCGCCCGCTCACCATTCTTTAGATAGTGCTTTAAAAGAACTTCGTGATGATCCTTTAGTGTCAAATAGACTTCAAAAACGCTCAACTCCTCCGGTTACTAGGACGTTAAGTTCGACGAGTAATAATACTGCATCGACTGGACTATTTTCAAGTAAAGACTCTGGGTTTAGTTTTTCAATAAGTGCACCAAAACTTAGTGATTTTCATGCGAACTTTTCACCAAATGGTTCAAAAGGATTTTTAGAAAAAAATCGAGGCCTAAACCTAAGTTAAGTGTAAGTCGAGACGGATATTTTAAAAGGACTAGTGGTGCTTTAGTTGTTGATACGAAGAGAAGTTCTGTCAGAAGAAAAAGCAGTAAAAGAAGAAAAATAAAGGAAAGAAAAAGAACAAGGAAAAGGATAGTGGTAAGACTTTTTTAAGAATGTGACTAGTTTTTTTGCGATAAATAGGTAAAATTTAGAGTTCTTGCCAAAAATAGAGAAATAAGGAAAACAATTTTAACGTGGTGTAAAATTTCCCATTTTTTATGTTTCGGAAATTATTTAAATTGTTCTAAAAGTATAAAATGCGCATCTTGATCTCAGTTTATTCTATTTTATAATAAGCTCCCTATTTATTTTTTGCTATTTGAATTAAACTTAGAATACACTACAAATTTTTCTTTGGAATAGTCTATGTGATAGTTTATGAAATAAAAATGTTGCATTATCATTTAATCCACAGGTTCCTGATACAATTTTAGTTTTTTTTTTTTTGTAAATGCCATTATTAGTTAATTCTTTTAAATTATACTTTGATATGTTATCCCAGTCCATTAATAACTTCCTTAGAAGTCTTGTAACTTTTAAATTTAATCTCTAATTTTTATTATACTCGTATTTCTAATTTTAAGACCTTCAGTATCAATTAGTGTTTAGAATGTCAATATTAACTCAATTATATTCTAGGCTGTTAAATCATGTGCTATCTAGTTAGATAATCTGCATTTCAAAAATTTTTGTTGTCTACGCTAATTCCAACATAATTAGTAATTCAAAATTAAATTTCATCTCATTTACTTAGTCACCATTTTCTCACCTATCATATGTTATAATCATAGTAACAGTAATTTTATTGTTTTATTATCATAATTCATAAACCAATTTTTAAACTAAAGGTAAATGCTAGTAATATTACTACCTTTACTTGTCGATTCTTATCTAAGTTTAACGCTTTTAAATTTGACACATACGTGTGTACCTATTAAAGAGGCAAAAAACTTAGTAGCAATTTAGTAATTGTCATATATTTATTAAATCCAGTGTAAACTAAATCCTTTTGTTCCTTAGGTACCATAAGAAGTGATATTTACCAAGTAATATGTTCACGACCACAGCGTGTACTAACTTCCTTAAAACTTGACCCAATGATTTTTGTACCTCCTGAAAAGCGAAAAAATGGTTCCCAGAAACCTCCATTTAGAACCAAAATGCAGGAAATTCGAAGTTTTAATCCTCTTGACTCCAACATGTATTCTACAACTCGAAGTATGGATAGTACGGATGAGGGCCTCTATGAAAGTTTACCTGGAGATTATGAGTACCTTAGTGACGATGAAGAAATTAATCTAGAAAGTTTCTCAATGGAAAAGAAACAAGTCGAACCAATTAAAAATATTAATAGAGAGCAGGAGATGTATGGTCAGAATAAAATAATTCTAGAAAATGAACAATATATTATGTCCAGTGGTTATGGAGTGGTCAGAAAATTTAATAGAAGGGAAACGAAACTAGGCGAGGCATCAAAAAAGACATATGCTTTTAGAGATTATCAGTCCTATGAAACCACAGTTTCTAACGAAAAAAGGTAAATACACCATAATATTTTGTTTTTTTCATAAATATTTTTTATGCAAATTTTAAATTATATCCGATTACCCAACTTCCCACTTTGTTCGTTCTTTTCGTTCTTCTATCACGGGAGTTTCTAGAATGTGGAACCTGCTGCCCGCTGAGGTCTTTCCTTCCCCTCAAATCTTCAAGTATTTAAGTCCCGTGTCAACAAATTCCCTCTTACCTCGCTTAAGACACCCACGGTACGTTAGTATTTAGGCATTTAGCCTTCGTGGTTTGTCCAAAGATTTTAAAAAAAATAATATGTTTATTCTTACACACTTTTATTTAGGTTAAATTATAACTGATCAGTCATATGTAGGTTTTTTTACGCTAAAAATTAAACTTATGCTGCATAATTATTATATCAAATTATTTGTAACACAAAAAATAGTTTTTACTATTTTGGCTTTTATTCTTAGACATTATATCTTCTCCGAATTTAAGTTAAATTTTTATTTAAAATAATTTATTTTCTTCCTTAATTATAATGCTTTACTTACTTTTTTATTATAAGTCCTTATTTGACCTTAACCAAATGTTTATGCGCATAGTTTGAAAATAATTCTGTATATTTATTAGTTTTTAATTCATTGGGCCAAAAAGTTTTTTCTATAAAAAAATAACTCATTTTCTAAAAAACCAATAATAAGAATATTTTTAAAAAACCTAGATTTTAATTTTGAAAGTTACTTAATCAAGTCTAAATATTTTAAATATTTTTTAAGGAGTTTCCAAGTTGGCCTCTACCAAAACAAGCCAGTTCACAGTGTTATGCAAGATGAAGGAAGACGGTATCAGAAGAAAAGTAATGAACCAAAAAGTACCCACAAAGTTCATCGGGAGGAAATTGCTGATATCAGGACAGGTCATGAAACTGATATTATTGTCCAAAGGTTTTCATACAGAGACTCCACGAATAATTTAGAAGACTTTTCCGAAGAAGATTCTCTAGTGTCAGTTATAAGTGATAATTTTAGTGATACAGATTCAGAGCAGTGTGCTAACATATATGTTCCTCCGGGAGTGTCTCCGGTACCGCGACGACGGCCAGTTAGACGGAAAAAGTCCACAGGCTTAAGTCATAAAAGGAGTATAACCTACTTGGTAAAGCCTACTGTTATAAGGGCACCGTCTACATTAAAAAGGCCTGCTAAAAAGACAGGTAAGTTAATAGACAGTAGGTTACAATAATTTAGAAATAGTAATTTATGTAACAAGTGCATAAAGTGATACTTTTCTTTGCGAATGGGAAGTTTGACAGCACGAGCCGTTAGGCGAGTGCGGCAATACCATGAGTTTAAAAAGACACTTAATGCATGTGTTACATACTATATTTTCTCCACGACGGTAAAAACATTTCCAAAACACCTTTTTATACAGGTTTTATTTATCTAAACTTATTAATTTTAATTTTTGCAGCACAGCCGTTATATTGCAACAAAAAATCGTAGCCTCCCTATTATTTAAGAGACAATTATCCTCTTCATAACTATGCATTTATTATTTAATTTTAGAAAATTATATATACTTACTTTTTGTAGATATGCTATTAAAACAGTGTAAATTCCTTATCAATTTTTAGTCATCCAAATTCAAAATCCTATTTTATTATTTTATTATTCGCGAATTCATTTAATATAAAATTAATTAAAAATTGATGATAAATTAAAAAATAGGTACTTCCTGCAGAGGTAAGCCGCCCCCACAAAAGTTCTCATTACTTTTGATTTCTTCTGTTGCACAAGCTCCCCAACAAAATCTGTTGCTATAACTTTTTCTCGACAAAATTCAGAAACAAAACTAACCACAACTAACCAAAACTTTTAATGGGGCGGATTAGCTCTAAGACTCTACGGGAAGTATTATTTTAATTTATTATTTATTTTTAATTTAATGAATTAAACATTTTCTGGTACTCTTTATAATAAATGACCTATAATTTTTTGAAAATTTAAGGGTAATGTTTGATTTTACCCGAACTTTTTATAACCAATAAAAGCATTTTTCATAAGCTTACTTAAAAGTGCCACATAAGGGGTGTTGCCATTTAATTTTTTAAGTGACTGGGGGTACAGTTTAAGGGGTTAATAAAAGTGTTTTAAAAATACGTCATTTATATTTCCCCCAGGTTTTATAAAATGTTGCTTTTTTATTTTTTGATATTTTTCATGGTTTAGAAAATATAGCCATTGTAAGCTTTAAAAATGCACGCTGTATAAGGGTTCTTACATAATATTATTTACAACATATAAAAGCAGCTTTATTATGTAAATTGAACACTAACTAAATATTAAAAAAGAATGGATATTTTTTACAAAAATGATTTTGGAAATGGTTAAAAAATGTGTACTGTTTTGTAAATGTTTATTTGAAGGTGTAGAAGATAATGTATGTCACCGGTTTTTGTGCATTTTTTATATATTTTTTTAAATTGGTCAAACGAAAGTGCAGCTTTTCTGTCTCTAAATATTTCTTAAGAAACTTTAGTGTTAGATTGGTTGCTTAATAAATACTACAAATAAAACTGTCAAATTTTATTAAAACTGGTTATGAAATATTTCAGATATTAATAAATATACGTTTTTTTCAAAAAACTTGTTTTCATGCATCTTGGGAACAATTCATTTTTTGACCTATATATGTTATGAATAAAAAAATTATAATTAAATTTTATAATATCCTAATGTTTTTTTGTTACAGTTGGGAAGTTAGGTTAAATACGTAAAATATATGACATCACCGTTTAGCAAGAAAATTTAATGTTTTTAAAATGTTTTAAACCGTATTAACAACCAAAATTGTTTTGATTATTTTGTGCTTTACTTTTTAAAAGAAGAGAAATACTTAGTGTTACAGTAAACAGGGTGGTCCATAACTAATGGGCCAAAATTCAACTGGAGAACTGTGACGTTAAAATATTGCGATTTAACCAAACTTACTTTTGTACAAAAGTTCATATTAACTGACATACAGGGTGTCAAAGTTCAAAAAATATTTTAAATTTTTACAATAATATTTGATAAGTTTGAAATATTGTAATAAAACTCAGTATCTAGTGGTTTTCGGACATGAGCTATTCATATATGATGTAAATTCCTTAGGTGTTAACTAGATGACGCTACCTACAGTACTTTGAACTTCTCTAAAACGTGGCAACCTTTTTGTGCTTCCCTGTATTTACTATCCGAGTAAAATATTTAAATTTTCAATGCTTTTTACACAAAAAAGGTTTACTTTGTTAGAGTTGTTTTGGGCAACCGTGTTATGGATATTCGCTATTAAGTTATTTAGGGCAACCCAAAAATATATTGAAAGACAGATTATTAATTATTACTACAACTGCCTCATCATAAACAAATGATTTAATGTATTTATTTATTTACTTTTTGGTTGAACTAAACGACTTCAATTCAAATATCTTGAAAACTGTGGCTTAGAGTCATTCTTGCAAAGTACACCTTATTTGGTAGAAAGAATAGGAAAATTTACTAGATATAACTTAAATGGTACATAGACAGTAGCACAAAAAAGTTGGGACGCTTTAGAGAAATTTAAAGTAATTTAGGTGGCCTCCTCTATTTAACACATAAAAATTAACCTCAGATATAAATCGGTCATATCAGAACACCTCTAGATACCGAGTTTTATAACAATATTCAAAATTTAATTAATATTATCAGAATAATTTGAATTTTTTTTTTTGAACTTGGACACCCTGTATCTCAGTTATTAATATCTTTTGTACTAAGGTAAGTTTAGTTAAAACGCAATATTATAACGTCGCAATTCTCCAGTTGAATTTTGGCCCAGTAGTTAAAGACCACCCTGTAGAAAACAATTATACAATTGTTACTGTTACTTACCTTGTATACATACTTATACCATACAAACAGCATTATGCTGATTTTTTTATAATTTTTTATTTATTTATTTCTTTATTTATTTATTTAAGCAATATACGGGATACCCCATTATAAAATGTCTTACAGATACATAAAATATTAAAAGATAAGAATAAAACATAAAATAAAATTACTTTATACATACCATATCAGAAAATCATAGTTATAGAATCTACAAATTAACACTTACATTAACCACTTAATAGTGATCTGAAGCATCCAAAAGTGGTAGGTTAAGATGAGAGGAGACTTCTTCGACCCTATCCCCCATGTTCAGTTTAAATGCACAATACTTCACATATTTTTTTGAACATTCTCTAATTGGGTTTTATAGATATTATAAAAAGGGGACCATATCATAGATGCATATTCAATGTGAGATCTTACAAGAGAACAGTACAGTAATCGCAGTGAATTCACTGACAAATTCGCACCCACCCTTAAGATAAAACCCAACATTTTTGTAAAGCTTTCCCCGTAATATGCTTGTAGTGCTCTCTAAATGTAATATGTGAGTCAAAAAATATTCCCAAGTTCTTAATGTTTTCTACCTCTTCTAATAGGTTATTTCCCACTATATATCTCTGATCTACTTTCTTGTTTTTTTTTTTATAAAAACTTATACAGCAACATTTTGCTACATTAAGTGATAAGTCATTTGTTACTGACCAGTTATAAAAGGATATTAAATTTTGTTGCAATATGTTGAAATCAGTCTCACTCTCAACCACACGAAACAGTTTCAAGTCATCAGCATAGAGCAGAAAATGGATTGTTCAGATAGCTGTCCAGATCACTTAGAAACAAATTAAATAATATTGGAGCACAATGACCCCCTTGAGGAACACCTGACGTTACCTCAATCCACCCCGATTCAAAATTACCAATCTTTACTTTTTGTCTTCTACCTACAAGCATACTTTGGAACCGGCGTACAGAACGATCACTAAAACCCAGCGCCCGCAACTTAGCTATAAGCAACTTAAAAATTCTTTGGAGAAGTCAGTGTAGATCGAATCTACCTGAGAACCCTGCTCCAACGCATTCAACAGAATGGTCTCATATGACACCAAATTTGTAATCGCTTCCCTGCCATTTACAAAACCATGCTGACTCCCCCAGTCATTCTCCCACACTTACAACTAAGCTGATCGTAGACAATACTATCGAAAAGCTTTGGAATTGCGGTACTGTCTAGATATACTACTGTAATTTTCTATATTTTCCCTTTCCCCTCGGCGCTGCCGCAAAGTGGTATTAAAAATGGTAGAAATCCGCCGACCACAGGCAAAGGTACACATCTGCAGGTTTTTCTTTCCACCCCATTGAATGCCTTCTAGAGCTGCTCAGCAGCAGAGAAAAGATCTTGCGGTTTTTCCACGTACAATGCCTCCCTCGCTTTTTGAAACGCGGTCGCGAAGGGAATCCCCTTGCCTCTACGAGCAGTTTTTTTTCTTAATTGATTTTTCTTAAACTTCGCATGACCGTACAGCACAAAGTCTTTGACAATACTAAGGATTGAATCGGAATGTTAAGTATATTTATATCATGTTACGCTATACTCATAACTGCCATCATTTAGTTCCCACCCGTCATTGAGTCAACACGTGTCTAGAGCTACATAAAGATTATTAACAATAATACCGTATTTAAGAAAAACAGTACCGTATTTAAGAAAAACAGTGCCGCATTTAGAAAAACAGTGCCGTATTTTAGAAAAACAGTGCCGTATTTTAGAAAAACAGTGCTGTATTTTAGAAAAACAGTGCTGTATTTTAGAAAACAGTGCTGTATTTTAGAAAACAGTGCTGTATTTAGAAAACAGTGCTGTATTTTAGAAAAACAGTGCTGTATTTTAGAAAAACAGTGCTGTATTTTAGAAAAACAGTGCTGTATTTTAGAAAAACAGTGCTGTATTTTAGAAAACAGTGCTGTATTTTAGAAAACAGTGCTGTATTTTAGAAAACAGTGCTGTATTTGAAAATAAAGACTGTTATCGCTTAAGCTAATTATTAAAAATATATCTTTACCATGGATTTGAACAAGTTGGACAAGGATGCGAGGCGTAAAATAATTGAAGCTTCCAATAGTATTCGAAAAAATACAAGCTTTTAATGAAGCAGCAACGTGAGAATGGTGAGCTAGAGTTCGACACGAATGATGATCAGCGCTCAGAAGATAAGCGGAGTTTGCAAGAAGATCCAAACATTCTTCAACTCCTTGATAAACATTCGCGTAGTGTAAAAAAATTATATGATTCAATAAAAGCTGGTCGTTATGAGAATGCTGTTATATTGGAAAATACGTATAAACCTTTGGCAAAAATAATATCCAAATCAATACAAAACACTCAATCTGATAGACAACCATTTATACCAAAGTCCTTAAAAAGACGTCAAAGCGAAAATTTTACTCATACAGTAATAAAGAAAGCACGAACTCCTCTTAACTTTGCCAGTCCCGTTAAAAAACAAGATGATATAGCTGAACAAGAAGAAGAATATATGGATTATGAGCCGTCGGAAGATGATCAAATGATGGAAGAAGGCGAAACAGAGGAAACTAATTTAGACAGAACTATCTATGAGCACCAACCTGAAGAAAGTTACTTTGATGATGACTTTAGAGTCGACCCACAATTAAATCCTGTTCAGATTGATAGTATTCCGGAAGAATCCTTTCGAGAATATCTAGATCAGTATGATCCGCTACCTAGACAATATGTGGAAGGTTTTATAAAAGATACGGAAAACGAGTACGATCGAAACTATTTAAAACATGATATGACTACTGATCATCTAACTTTCGGCGATTCTCGACTTGAATTTAACGGCCCAGATATTTATGTTAAAGGGGAAAAATTTATTGGAACTCCTGGTCTATATGAACTTATATTCAAGACCAATCCGTTAAAAAACAAATTTACAGCACTAGACGAGCGAGCATTTGCAAAATTGGTTTTACTAACGAATGCTAGTAAGAGAAATTTTGATGAAAACGAACAGCATGCTGGTAATAGAGGTGTCAAGTACATGTTAACAATTAAACCATTACTCGAACGTATAAAAGAGGAGCGAATAAGAAAACAAAAAGAACGCGATAAACAGTTGCGAATTACAAGAGCACAAAATCCTCAAGGCTATGGTTTACCAATTGATACTAAACATAAAATATTTAACAATAATAAAACTGATTATATTTACTGGGATGATCCAAATGAGCTTGTGGATAGATTAAGATTGTTAATGGCTAGCAAGCAAGTGGGTAATAATAACCACCAAAATGAGATTATGAGTATTATTGAAGAGTTAAAGGAAGCCGATATTATTGAATAAAAAGAGTTGATTTAGTAACATAACATCATTTTCAAGATGACTCTCGACAAATTCGGACGTAATTTAACTCATCCATATCATTTAGCAAAAAGCTTAAAACAGAAGATGGTGTAAAGGATAAGCCCGAAAACAACTTGTATGGCTACATGAATATTATGTTGGTTTGCGAAAAGGGTTTGTCAAAACATCTTTTTATAAATGGCACAAAATTTGATTACTACAGGTTTCCCATTACAAGTGGAATTATTGAATATGTTAATATCGATACACCTGTTAAAACGTATATAAACGCAACAGCATATGAAAAACCAAGTGAGTTGTTACACCAGAAGTTAAATTTAAATGATTATATTTTATTTTTAGGAGATAAATTACGAACACGTACCAAAATACATGTTGAGTTTATAATTAAGTATCCTATTTTATAAGATTATAGCAATATTCATAGTAACAATTATTTTAAAAAAATACATTGTTACTGTAATGCTAATTAATTTTAGAATAATACCTTATAAAATAGGATATTTATATTATAAAACTCAACAATGTATTTTGGTACGTGTTCGTATTTTATCTCCTAAAAATAAAATATAATCATTTAAATTTAACTTCTGGTGTAACAACTCGCTTGGTTTTTCATATGCTGTTGCGTTTATATACGTTTTAACAGGTGTATCGATATTAACATATTCAATAATTCCACTTGTAATGGGAAACCTGTAGTAATCAAATTTTGTGCCATTTATAAAAAGATGTTTTGACAAACCCTTTTCGCAAACCAACATAATATTCATGTAGCCATACAAGTTGTTTTCGGGCTTATCCTTTACACCATCTTCTGTTTTAAGCTTTTTTGCTAAATGATATGGATGAGTTAAATTACGTCCGAATTTGTCGAGAGTCATCTTGAAAATGATGTTATATTACTAAATCAACTCTTTTTATTCAATAATATCGGCTTCCTTTAACTCTTCAATAATACTCATAATCTCATTTTGGTGGTTATTATTACCCACTTGCTTGCTAGCCATTAACAATCTTAATCTATCCACAAGCTCATTTGGATCATCCCAGTAAATATAATCAGTTTTATTATTGTTAAATATTTTATGTTTAGTATCAATTGGTAAACCATAGCCTTGAAGATTTTGTGCTCTTGTAATTCGCAACTGTTTATCGCGTTCTTTTTGTTTTCTTATTCGCTCCTCTTTTATACGTTCGAGTAATGGTTTAATTGTTAACATGTACTTGACACCTCTATTACCAGCATGCTGTTCGTTTTCATCAAAATTTCTCTTACTAGCATTCGTTAGTAAAACCAATTTTGCAAATGCTCGCTCGTCTAGTGCTGTAAATTTGTTTTTTAACGGATTGGTCTTGAATATAAGTTCATATAGACCAGGAGTTCCAATAAATTTTTCCCCTTTAACATAAATATCTGGGCCGTTAAATTCAAGTCGAGAATCGCCGAAAGTTAGATGATCAGTAGTCATATCATGTTTTAAATAGTTTCGATCGTACTCGTTTTCCGTATCTTTTATAAAACCTTCCACATATTGTCTAGGTAGCGGATCATACTGATCTAGATATTCTCGAAAGGATTCTTCCGGAATACTATCAATCTGAACAGGATTTAATTGTGGGTCAACTCTAAAGTCATCATCAAAGTAACTTTCTTCAGGTTGGTGCTCATAGATAGTTCTGTCTAAATTAGTTTCCTCTGTTTCGCCTTCTTCCATCATTTGATCATCTTCCGACGGCTCATAATCCATATATTCTTCTTCTTGTTCAGCTATATCATCTTGTTTTTTAACGGGACTGGCAAAGTTAAGAGGAGTTCGTGCTTTCTTTATTACTGTATGAGTAAAATTTTCGCTTTGACGTCTTTTTAAGGACTTTGGTATAAATGGTTGTCTATCAGATTGAGTGTTTTGTATTGATTTGGATATTATTTTTGCCAAAGGTTTATACGTATTTTCCAATATAACAGCATTCTCATAACGACCAGCTTTTATTGAATCATATAATTTTTTTACACTACGCGAATGTTTATCAAGGAGTTGAAGAATGTTTGGATCTTCTTGCAAACTCCGCTTATCTTCTGAGCGCTGATCATCATTCGTGTCGAACTCTAGCTCACCATTCTCACGTTGCTGCTTCATTAAAAGCTTGTATTTTTTTCGAATACTATTGGAAGCTTCAATTATTTTACGCCTCGCATCCTTGTCCAACTTGTTCAAATCCATGGTAAAGATATATTTTTAATAATTAGCTTATGCGATAACAGTCTTTATTTTCAAATACAGCACTGTTTTTCTAAAATACAGCACTGTTTTTCTAAAATACAGCACTGTTTTTCTAAAATACAGCACTGTTTTTCTAAAATACAGCACTGTTTTTCTAAAATACAGCACTGTTTTTCTAAAATACAGCACTGTTTTTCTAAAATACAGCACTGTTTTTCTAAAATACAGCACTGTTTTTCTAAAATACAGCACTGTTTTTCTAAAATACAGCACTGTTTTTCTAAAATACAGCACTGTTTTTCTAAAATACAGCACTGTTTTTCTAAATACGGCACTGTTTTTCTAAAATACGGCACTGTTTTTCTTAAATACGGTACTGTTTTTCTTAAATACGGTATTATTGTTAATAATCTTTATGTAGCTCTAGACACGTGTTGACTCAATGACGGGTGGGAACTAAATGATGGCAGTTATAGTATAGCGTAACATATATAAATATACTTAACATTCTGATTCAATCCTTAGTATTGTCAAAGACTTTGTGCTGTACGGTCATGCAGAAGTTTAAGAAAAATCAATTAAGAAAAAAAACTGCTCGTAGAGGCAAGGGGATTCCCTTCGCGACCGCGTTTCAAAAGCGAGGGAGGCATTGTACGTGGAAAAACCGCAAGATCTTTTCTCTGCTGCTGAAGTAGCTCTGAAAGCATTCAATGGGGTGGAAAAGAAAAACCTGCAGATGTAGTACCTTTACCTGTAGTCGGCGGATTTCTACCATTTTTAATACCAAGGAATTATAAAGCTTTTTTTTCAGACTTCTAGAAGCTCACCCTCGGCCAGTGATTTATTAAACAGCAGCATTAGAGGTTTAGCAATACAGTATTTAAGTTTACTTGACAGGTATTCTGGAATATTGTCAGGACCCGATAATAATTTTATCGGTAAATGTGAAATTTTCTCAAAAACATTACCTAAATCTATATCACAATGTCAAACTCAATAATATTGGTAAAATTGTATACAGGCACCTCAACATCATTATTACTAAATACAGTGGAGAAATAATTCGAGAATAGATCAGCTATATTCTGACCATTATCAGCCACTTTATTATTAAAAACATACAGTTACATCAGGTAACTCAAATGTTTTCCGTTGATTATTTACAAATATCCAAAAGCTCCTTGGATTTTCAGAAAGACCATTCTCAATTTCCGTCAAATAAGCAAATATGGTTCAGGCACACTTTTTTCCGCTTAATGAAATAAAAAATAACCTATATAAATATTTTTGTGGATGTAATAAATTAAGAAAATAATTTAGGTAAAAAAGTTGTTTGCTGACACTGCAATATTATTCTGCGACCACATGGATGCCGATCGTCACAATAAACATATGGACAAGTGATGTTATTGACCGTTTATAGTTAAGTTATGTGTTTTTATCTACATTGATTTAACACGTTATTCTTTTTGTGTACCATCTGTTTTTAATGAAATACAATTTACCGTAATTCCGTTATGAAATATGTATACGATGATATTTCTTCTCAACTATTTTTAATAAAGCTAACTCATACTCCCAATTTCTTGCCTTTAGTTACACCAAGAATTAAGAGAATTATCTTCGATATAGGATTAATTAAAAAGTGTTTTTTTCTGGTAATGAATACCGTTACAGAATGTCAACTTTTTTGGTATATTTCTAGTTTCCAATTTACAGTCAAAAATAGCTATTAAATATATATTATATAATTACCAACATTTTTTATTGGTAATATAAGAAAAAATATACATATGTTATATAAATTAGCGTTATACTAATTTAAATTTTGGTGATAAGAGAGAGGACAAATGGACCAAAAATTTTGGAACTTTTTTACGTCCTTTTGGGAAAACTGGTCGCATGGTCCAAAACTAATAAATACAAAATTTTGCTTTGATTGGTAATATAAAGGGCGTTAGTTAACACTAAAAATATGAAAAATTACCAAGGGCAAAGTACTTTTATTTTTTAAAATAGAACAAAATTTTATAAATAAATGTAGTTTAACTTATAAAGTAAGTACATCTTACTTTATAAGTTTATTTTAAATATGGCAATCCACATTAGGTATTTTGGTAATAAGTACCGACATTTTGTAGTAGATAAAGGTATTAAGTTTATAATCTAGGGTTATGAACTGCTTGTTAGAAGCTTCAATACGATGTGCCACACGACCCTCTTTCTCCATTTAGTTTTTCCCAAGATGGCGCCCAGCCGCCATCTCTAGTTTTTTATCTGTCAATTTTACTCTAAAATATAGTGTCCATGCATTTATTTTATATCTCACATTTTAAGTTTTTTTAAATTTATCCATTCCAAAAATAAAGGGGTGTATTTTTTTATGTAGAGAATTAAATTTTATGTCAAAATTTAAAGTAAAGAAATTATAGTAAAAAAATATATTTTTGTAATTTTTTTACATTATGCATTAACAGTTCTTAAAATACTTGGCTTTAGGCACTAAATTTGAAAAAATTTCTGCAATATTTACTTAACAATTTTGTTCTATTTTTAAACATAAAAGTAGTTGGTTCCTGGGCATTTTTCACATTTTTAGTTATAACTCGCCTGTATGATACCAATTGGGGCAAAATTTTAAATTTATTTGTTTTCGACCATGCGACCAGTTTTCCCAAAATTTTGTTTTAAAATTCAAAAATTTTTGGTCTATTTGTCTCTTTGTAACACCTATCCTGGGACACACTGTAGGTATTTTTTAATTATTAAATTAATTATTTTTGGAAAGGGTGTGGCTGTGTGCACGTAAAATTATAGGAAAAATAGTATTTTTTTGCACGAAATACAACAGTTTTATTTCTTTTTGCTAAGTTTATTTTGTCTTAATATAAAATAGATATACCTTACTGTGGAAACAATGTTGTGTGATGTAGAATTGCTATAAAAGTTATTTCGTGTCGTTAAATAAAAATATATATAAGTTTAAAACAGAGTTGTAAATTTCCTTGGTTTTCAAAAGTTTTTTAAAACAAATAATTTAAAATATATTTCAATATAAATTGGTAAAGTAAAATTAGTTTACTTTTAATTAGGTTTTCTGCGTATTGCATAAAGCCATAATAATTTAGGTTCAAAAGGACCTATTCATCTATTAGAACCTATTATTCTTAAATATTAAATGTCCAATTTTAGAAAATGCAAATAATTTACCATGATCTGTAATGGTAGGTTTACATCTGACATTTATTTCAATATATTTATGTCAGGCAGACAATTCTTCAAAAATTCGTCAAAAATTTATGTCTGATAGATTTTTTTATTGTTTACATTTCTGCTTGACATAAATATCATGCAATAAATGTCAGATGTAAACCTACCATAACAATTGAAAAGCACAAATTATAGTTACATTTAATATACGGTGCATTTCTTAAATGTCCCCTCTCCTATTATTTTTTGAACGGAATAATTTAAAAAATTAAAACTTTAGGATATAAAGTTAATACCTAAATACTAAATTTTAAAGTAAAATTGACAAATGAAAATTTCAAATAGGCGTCTGGGCGCCACCTTAAGAAAAAAATTAAAGGAAAGGGGTTTGTGTGACACATTCTTTTGAAGCTCCTCAGGAGTAATTTATAACCCTAAAATATAAACCTTTATTTATTCTATAAAATGGCGATACTTTAAAAGTTAGCCATATACCTGATTTGGATGGCCCTTCTTTCTGAAATTAATAAATTTAGATGTACTAAATGTGGGCTTTTCTTAAGGCTTTTTAAAGACCTTTTTGGTAATAAATTGTGCACTGTAATTTAAGAAAAAAATATATACTTTTTGTCCTACCCTGTATTATCACCAGTATAACTATTAAAAAGATCTTTAAAAAGTTTTGAAATATGGCAATCGACAATAGGTATTTTGGTAATTTTTAAAGTACCGACATTTTGTAGTAGATAAAGGTATTGAGTTTATAATCTAGGGTTATGTTGTTAGAAGCTTCAATACGATGTGCCACACGACCCTCTTTATCCATTTACTTTTTTCTCAAGATGGCGCCCAGCCGCCATCTCTAGTTTTTTATCTATCAATTTTACTCTAAAATATAGTGTCCATGCATTTATTTCATATCTCACATTTTAAGTTTTTAAAATTAATCCATTCCAGAAATAAAGGGGGTATTTTTTTATTTATGTTCATCCTTTCAAAATGAAAAGAACTGTGCTGTTTATTTAGGATTTTTTTTTAATATCCGGTTTTTCTAATATTTCTACCTTTTAACTTTTGTTTGATCTTAAAGTAGTTTAACACTGTATAAGTCTATAAAAAACTCCATTACGAAATGAATTGAACTTACCGTGTTTCTTAAATTGCTTATAATTGATGTTTTATGTCCTTTTACTTTAGTTTCTATTTATTTCTTTATTCCGAACAGTACATATATCCGTATTACAGTCTAGACAGACTAGACTTGTGACAAGTTTTCTGCCCTATTTTTTATTCCTAAAATTGCATAAGTAAGCTTTATAAAAACGGATTTGACGCCTCATTTATTTTTTTTTATTGCTCCTTTTTGAAATAATGTTTATAAACTTGGAACTGCTTTCATCTGCAGGATAATTATTTTAATGTTAAGTACGGGTATCTTAGAAACCGCCAGAGCTACAGCTACAAAGATGACTAAATGGGAAGAATATAAATTGTAGTTTTTAGAGCTTCATTTAACTAACACTTTTTGTTTTTTCGGAAAAAGCAATGTTTTGTTCCGCAGCGTGGTTTATATTTAAAATAGACAAAAAGATAAACAGGAAACTTGTAGATAATAGTGTTGATAATGGAAACGTCTAATAGGAGATTTAATGTAGTAGCCTTGTTAAAGTCAAGCACCATTATGTAGGAAAAAAGTGACAACGTTAAATTTGTTTCAAAACAATATAAACGATTTAATAATTCATACATGCGCAATTTTGCACCAATTAAACTATCATTGCATCTCGTAGAGTTTTTAAGATTTCATTAGTGTAAGCCGAATATTAAACATGTTAATAGGATTACAAATTATCGGGGGTAATTGAAGACCTGAAAATGAAAAGTGGATAATGACCATATTTATCAAAAATATTTTTTTATTTAATTTTTGTACACAAAAAACTCCGTTTTCGTTTAGTCTTAAAACCAACAAATAAACCTATTCTTTTCACGCAGAGCTGAAGAAATAAGTTATTAATTTTATAATTTTTAAATATAATTGGGATAAAAAGTGGACAAGAAAAAACTTTATCCACTTTTCATTCTCAGGTCTTCAATTACACAAGTACATCAAAATTATCGATAATTTTGCTTGAAAGCGTATTGCCTAACAACTACTAGTGTTCATTTTCATATTTTGGCGAAACGACCTGACGCCGAAGGAGGTGGACTTTTTCGCCAAAATGTAAAAAGAACGAGTGTAGTTTTTAAAAGGCAATACACTTGAAAGCTAAATTATCTGATTATTTTGATGCATTAATGTAATTTAGGGAGAAAATTACTCGAAGAATGTAAAACTATCAAATGAAGGAATAATAATTTAAAACAATTAACAATTAAAAACATGACAGTGCAATTTTCGATTTCTACTATGCAGTTATCGCTGTAATCAAGTGACAATTGTCGAGTAGACATATGGGTTAGTGTAATTCTCGCTGTAATCAAGCGATACTTGTCAAGTAGACAAATGGGGTAGTGTAATTTTCCAATAAATATGACCGGTTAATTGAATTTACTTTTTATTACCTTAGAGCTTATTTTTTAATAAGCAGTGGTCCAAATCGATTAAACTAAGGGATTAGCTTGACTTTGTGAATCCGATAAAGATTCAATCTTAACTGTTTAGATCATGGATGTTAGGTGGATGGAGCTGTATCAAATAGGCTGATCAAAACTTTTAGAGCGTTAAGAAAGAAAAAGAAGTTTTAGAAAAAAGCAATTGCTTCTACAGTGCTTAATATGCCACCTCTTTTTATAATTTTATTTTTATAATATGCATAATTTACTTTAAGGTACTCCTTACTCCAGGCCAGAGATATAGTGGTCACTGAAAACGTTTTTTTTTAGAGGTGCACTCGATCATCGTCTAAAGAGGCTTTTATACTAATTTTTCCTACAAATTAATTATGTTAAAATATTGTCAAGAGTCAGAATATACATATGTTCAAAATTTTAAATTAATAAATTAAATAGGCTTTTCAGAAAAAAAAATATTTAAAAATGGGCTTTTAATTTTTCCAATTAAAATGTGTCTATACGTGGAATGCTATAAAATGTATCAAATATTCTATAATAAACTGCTATTATAAAATCGAAAACTTTCAAGTTACATCCACTCTCAACAAAGTAACAATAAAATGAAATGGATTCCCCGATGGGACATCAATTTTTCTATTTTATCGACTAATATAAAACGTAACAAATGGCCATTGACTCAAAATAAAAGTGTCAAAAGTTTGAAAATTATTAGCCTAAAGCTCGTATGTACTTGAGAAGATGTTTGCGATAAGCTTAGAAACGTACCAAACAATGTTTATTTCTTTCTCAATCAATGTTTACAGATCCAATAACTGCCAGTTTGTTTTTTTTTATGTTTTGCTAAAAGCTTTGTTGTTAATCAAATGAAAGTGTATTACAAATACACATACAAACTATGACATCGCCCCACTATGAGCAAAATTTAAAAAAATCTGGCCAATATATTTTTATCCAAATTTTATTATTAAAAGCATTTCATAATAATGAATATAAACCGTCCTAAAATTCATATTTGTTTTAAACTATTTTTTTTGCTCAATATTCGCTACAAATGGTTACAAACTAAATAAAATTTTATTTGAGGTAAAAACTAAATTATAAAACCTACAAAAAGAAATTGCATAAAAAATCGTAAAAAAAAGGAAAAATACATTACTATAATATGTTACGTGACAAATTAATTAATAATAATAATTAATTAATTACTAGTTTAGATAATAGGTATTACTCTAATTTACTTGAACTATTTTCGGTAGAACTTTAATCAAAATACATGGAAAATTTAGGAAGTTTAACACCCTATTTAATTGTACCAAAAAAAAAATCTTATAAACATATGTTTTTTTTTTGGTTCGTTTTTCAATAACCAAAACTAACAATTGCTAATATAGTTTAAGATCATGCTTCAACTTTTATATGAAATAAAATTTTCAGTTTGTTTCACACTTAATAAGCGATACTGTATATTTAAAATTGAAAGCAACGAATTTTAGTGGGTAAAGTTTTTATATAACTTATTAACAATACAATCTAACAGCTTTCATACTAATTTATTTAAAGTAATTCTATTTTGAGGTTAAACCCTAACAGGACCCTGCTACTAGGCAGTTTTTCACTTCTTGTCGTTTTTGCACATCCACGTCGATATTGGTAAATTCCTCAACTTTCTTCTAAAGATGAGATTTTTTTCTGCTTTATAGATTCTTCTGGGCACTTTCCAGGTTATTTTAACAAATCAATAATTTTTAAAAGTATGTTTTTTTCCGTGTCCCTGAAAAATAAAATTTCATTAAAACCATAAAATAAGAGTTAGTAATATGTTTTTATTTGTAAATTGGCAAATATTGGCAAAAATAATTTATGAACTAAAAACCTCAATCCATTTTATATTTAACTAAATTAAATAGAAAATGGGAAAATGGGAAAATGCGGCAGTACAATTTTTTATGATATTTTTTAGTAATCAATTATATTTATTCGAATGTCCGTGCTTTTTTTGATCTTTGGACAATCCATGAAGGCTTAAAGCCTAAATACTAACGTACCATGGGTGTCTTAAGCCAGGTAAGAGGGAGTTTGTTGACACGGGACTTAAATACTTGAAGATTTGGGGGGAAGGAAAGACTTCCGCGTGTAGGATATAAGATCGAGCAAAGTGGGAAGTTCCGGGTCTGTCCAGTTGAACCGTATAAGGAAGCATACGCGTGGCATCACGTGTTTCTCTGCTGGGAACCGTGAGTGGAGGAATTATACTGGACAATTTCTCAGAGCAGAAGCCATGAAAGTACCTATAAAAAAGCGATGAATCCTCCACAGTCCGACGATGGGCAAGAGAGGGAAGCCTTTCTGTAAGTAATGGATCATTAATAAGACGAATAGCTCTTCTTTGAATGGATTCAATAATGCTTAGGGTTGTGGGGGACGCCATGCCCCAGATATGAGAACACTATTTCAAGGGAGGTCGGATTTGGGACACATATAAAGTGTATAAATTAGAAGGGGAAAAATACTTAATAAAATTAAAATATAATAAAAATTATACAAAATAAATATTGCTAAAAATTTATTTTTAATAAAAAGAACTTACCCCCAGACAACCACCCCATATTTAAAACCAGTAATAAAGGTCACAATAACACTACGAAATCAAATTTTGTAGAACAAATAATTTGTTTCTTTAGCTCTAGTCAGCAGACACTAAAAATTACATAGATATAAATATTTCTACCTGGCGTTTAGGCCGCTTTATTGCAATTTATTTATTCAGAGATATTAAAGTAGGATGTGTAGAGAGTAAAAAAATAAACTACACAGATAAAAATATTTTTCGCATAATGGCCAGCTTATTTAAAATTTCGCCCATAAGGCGCCCCCCATTGATGCAGCAGTTAAGTTCAGTACCTTATTGTGACCAGATCGGCAATATGTTTCCAACATATATAGGGTGTCTCTAAAAGGTTTGTACAAAAAGCTACCACAAATTCCTGGGACCAAAATACGTCTATCTGACGCAATTTACCTTAGTTCAAAAATTGTATCGTTTGCGAGATACAGGGTAAGGTGACCCTATAGTCCGAGAAAGTTTAATATTTCTGACATCTAAGAAGACGGTGACAGAAAGTCCCATATATAATAAGACTTCTTAGGTTTTTAAATGGGCATGTCCTAAAAATATTTTGATGTGTACAGAGTGCCCAAAAGGCATTAAAAAACTAACCTCATAGCAATAACTTTTTTGGGACACTCTGTATATATTAAAAGAGTTTTAGGACATTCCTATTTTAAGAATCAACAACTCTTATATATACGTGTTGCCATATCTTATAAAATAACAGAAATTGGATTTCCTCGAAGCATAGTACCACCCGAAAACGTTTATCTGCCAAGAAGTTGGAACTGTCAAATCTATCTGGCTACTGAGGAAACATCTTCTAATAGGTAGCCAAGTAACATTCAATAAAATTCAGCTTTTACAAAATGACGGGAGTTAAGTTTTAATTAATTAACCTTTGGTATCTGGTACCTGCCAAAGCCACTATAAGTTAAACTTCATAGTCTACCATCGCTTCTACTGTATAATATCACACTTTAAGGGAAAAAAGCTTTTAACAGATGGTATAAACAGGTTTTGAAAAAAAATCAAACCGACTGTAATAAAACTTACTAAAAAGTAAAAAATAAAAAAAATCGGTTAATTTCATATTATGGTATTAAGGTATAAAATGCTTTGGTTTAGTTAATAACATTGAGTAGTTTAGCACATATATGTTATTACCCGATGACTTTTTTTTACTATTTAGTGGGTTTTGTCACAGAAAAAATATCATAGTTATTTTGTTTGTGGTTTTGTTATTGTTTTGAAGTGGGTTTATTTTTATTTTTCTTAACTGGTTATTTTTTGCTTTTTAGCTTATTACTATTAAATTAGTAAACATATCAAAAACACACACTACAATAAAAAGCACAAGCACGTGTAATTTGATTGGTTTGAAGCGAATAAAAAAAAGATTTATCTAACCAGCCTCTCCTTCTCATTTATGCACTTTATATGTGTCCCAAATCCGACCTCCTTGGAATATTGTTCTTATATCTGGGGCATGGCGTCCCCCACAACCCTAAGCATTCTTGATTCCATTCAAAAAAGAGCTATTAGTTTTATTAATGATCCTTTACTTACATAAAGGCATTTCTTTCTCATCGTCGAGCTGTGGGGGATTTATCGCTTTTTTATAGGTACTTCCATGGCTTCTGTTCGGAGGAATTGTCCAGTATAATTCCTTCACTCACGGTTTCCTGCAGAGAAACTCGTGGAGCCACGCGTATGCATCCTTATACGGTCCAACTGGACAGACCCCAAAATTCCCACATTGTTTGTTCTTTTATCCCTAGAGTTTCTAAAACGTGGAACCTGCTGCACGCGGATGTTTTTCCTTCCCCCAAATCTTCAAGTATTTAAGTCCCGTGTCAACAAATTTTCTCTTACCTCTCTTAAGACACCCACGGTACGTTAGTATTTAGGCTTTAAGCCCTTGTGGATTGTCCAAAGATAAAAAACAAGAACTAACCATGATCCTCCAATGTCATCTAAAAAACACTATTAGTACCTCTGTTAGTTCGGTGAAGGTTGTCCATCCTGAATGCGCCTCTTTATTATTGGGCATATTTACTAACGAGAGGCAGCTTTGCCGCACGAACAACGTACGGCAGAGAGAAAAAAGTACCTTCCTCTCTCGCGATTCTGACTTAATTTTTCATGGGACCACCGCACAAGTACACTTTATTAATTTAAAAAGATTTTTAAATCGGTCCACACCGAAGTAATCGCGTATAACATACACAACTAAAAAAGAAACATACAGGCGAATTGAAAACCTCCTCGTTTTTGAAGTCGGTGAAAAATAGTGCCAATTGTAAGTAAAGTTTTCTTTTAAGGCTCTTTAAAAATAGTGGAAAGACCGAAACACGTGTCGGAGCAATCTGAATAAATTTTCTGAAACAAAACAGCACGTGTATTTAAATGAAACCACACCTGAATTATTTCTTCTTAAAAGTATTCTTAAACAATGTATTTTTATATACAAAAAGGAATATAAAACTTTTTATCATAAAAAAACTACAGTTTTATAGTTTAATTAAACAAAGTTCAGAGGAAAATTCTCCATTGACAAATATGAAAAAAACTTTTTATGAATATAATGTCCTATCCGTGCCAATTTTAATTTTGTAAACCAATACAGATATTTTTGACATACTTAAAAACATTTGTAAAATATTAAAATATACAATATACAATGATTTATCTATAAGGTGACTAATGATATATTTTATTTTTCAGGTAGGTACATTTATGCAATCCTAAGGACACTTTATTCCCATAAGTGATGGCAGGTAAGTTTATTTGCGCCTAAAGATTATCCGCAATTAACAAGTAAGCGGTGTTCTCTGGTTAATTTTGGTTAGTTACAGCTAGTATTTTCAAGTACCTACCTAACGATATGAATCTGGCAACACCGCGGGCCCAGTAGTTGCAGCCATACTCCAGAAGCTAGTAATAAGTTTTTTCCATTATACAAGGTGATTCAAATCAAATCCTTAAAGATTTCGGTTATGCTTAGATAAATATATTTAAATTTAAAATAAATAAAATAGTATTCAATAAAAAGGTTTACCACAAAAAAATATACAGTGTGGTTCATTAAGTATGCAACAAATTAAAAACTTTTTATTTGCAAAACTTTTTGTAAGGAAAAAATTAAGATAAAATTATTTCTATGTTGGATGTACAGGGAATCCTGAAATAGACTTGTTTTCAAATTATATTACAGTGCGTTTAATTTTTTTTTAAGACGGTATTTTATAAATATCTTAAATACAAAGCCAGATACGAAAAAATATACGACCCCAAGAAGTTTTATTTTTAGTTGCTTCATAAAAAAAAATAAAAAACTACATGAAATGCCATTGGCGTATATTTTTCTCTCAATAATATTGGCTGTGATGCCCACTAAGACGCCACTGGACCCAATAAAACTAACCTAGTAGAGCTTTACAAGCGCTTAATTACATCAAACAAACATACCAAATTTTAACAAAATCGGTTTAAGGGTATTTAAATTATTTATAAAATACTGATTTTTTTAAAAACTTTAACGCCCTGTATCTCAGAAACGAAGCAACTCAAGACATATGTTTATAGGAACTGTTCTTCATAAAATGACGTAAGAGTTTCGTAGTTTAAAGTTTCGTACCGTAGTTAAGAAATACCCTGTATATTAATTTTAAATTAAGTCTTTTTAAGCCACCCTGTACATCCAACATACAGGTGTTTTTGTGAAAAAGGACAACGATCAACGATACACATTGATTATACCTATATTCTGATATTTGTTCTTTGCTTATTTATACATTCTTCTACAACTTGAAATAACTTTTAAATCACCCTATTTAGCCTATCCTTCGTTATGCATCCTTAATTAAATTAGTATATTAAATGTAAACAGTAAACATAACATTTTCTCATATCCTACCTACTAGATAGAATTTTTCACAGTAAATGCTATTCAAGCTCCAATTTCCTTTAGGTTTGACCTTTAATAATGACTTTAATTGTCCCTGGGGACACATTGGATAAAAACAAGGGATTTGTTCCAATTAAGATATAATTAAATAAAGCATAATCGGATCCAAGGGATATTATTAAATTTGTCATTTAAATAAAACAGTAGTTTATCTAATACAAGCGCAAAGTAGCACTTTTGCTGAGTCCAGGTTGATTTAACACAAAGAGTAATTTGATCAATCAATCAAGTGTACACAAGGCACCTACCGCAAAATGAAAGGTACCATACGTTAACTACAAATCTGTGGAAGAAAGTAACCGCTTTACGTACGCAAAAGCCCTAAATGTCCATCGTATAACATACAAAATCACGATGGAGTGTCTGAACAATCTCAAAAAGCTCACCGCCAGAACCAACAGGCTAGAACTTCTGTGGGTTCCTGGACACTCGGTAATAGAAGGCAATGAAAAAGCGGATGAACTAGCAAGAGCTGGATCATCTAGAAGGTTCAACGGTCCAGAGCCAGTATTTGGACTGTGTAAAAAGGTGATAAAAACATAAGCAGATGGTCTTAACAACAACATCGGGCTCGTTGGCATACATCACCTGGCCAAAGACATGCGAAGAAGACACTATAGCTACAACTGAAGTCCTTCAGCTGGGGCGCACTCAGTTAGGACAAGTAGTAGGACTTTTGACAGGACAGTGTCATCTAAATAACACTTGCAAAAAATGGACATTTACGACGGACCCATAACAGAGGAGGAAACAGCCTCACACATAATATACATCTGCATTGCACTGACAAGCAAAAGACACGATCTTAATATTTGAGAACATACATAGCGGGAACACTCTCCTTGTGAACATCTTGGCAGGAAACTACTAAACCACAATAAGCTGCCTGCAGTGAAAACGTGGTCGAATGACCAATCTCGCTTTAATCCAACCAACTAACGTACGCATTTAATTTACATTATATTTCACAATATAAATGACTCTGCTAGGCATTGATTGCTGGGTGGAAATACAAGACTTGTGGTTAATTGTATCACATTCATAATGGCCAAACCTTCTTAGCTAAAGTGTCGAGAAATGATGGCATTGTATGTATTGGTATTGGAACACCATTAAAGAAAATTTAAAAAATTGATATACAATCTGCGGGCCTATTCTCTAGTCTCATTTCACAGTATCGAATACGTGATTATATGGATGTCGAATAAAAGAGCAGATATTTGAAATTGACAAATCGTCGGCCAGACCTTTCTTTATTCCTTTTTTAGATATTCGCAAAAAATATGCATCCCTTAATAATTCTTATTAGACTAAAAGTAAATAAATAAATAACAACCGACGAAGGATTCTTTAAAAATCATTGATTTCAAAAATAAACAGCATCATTACCAAAAAAAAAAATAGAAAATCATGGACAGATTTGTTTTAATTTTAATGAATTTGATAGAAATATTACTATTATGGTAATAATGCAAACATGTGAATAATGGCATACCTAGCCGCTGTTTTTTTTGGGGGGAGGGGTTACCAACTATACAGGGTGCTCCGAAAAAATGTAACGATACACATCTTTAGGTTTTTTTAAAGGAACACCTTTTATACAGGGTGGTCAGTAACTCAACGGACAAACTTTAAGGGGTGACTCTTCAATGAAAAATTAGAAAAAACTTTATATGAACATAAATATGTTCTAAACGTCTTGGTTTTTGAACTACGAGGTGTTATTTAATTTTAAAAATTATCATTTTTTTTGTTATAGCTTTTATATCATTAAGATATTTAAAAAAAATTGGTATACTTCTGCTACGCATCAAAAGACATAAAAATAATTTATTACCAGTGTCGTCCATAAGGGGTTTAGGGTAAATATTTTTAGGAAAAAATGGTAGGTACCCTACTGCATTTTTTCATTTTTTTAAATCTCTGCTTAGTTTAGAGCACATTTAATTTATTTATTTTTTTGTGTGATGGACGGTTTTTGCATAAAAAAATAAAAACCATTTTTTGGCATGGTCATTTTGTATTGCTAGTACCAAATTCTACAGTAAATAATTAATAGTTTAAAAAAACTAAAAAACACGCTTTTATATGCAACCGAACTAAAAATTAGAAAATAATTTTTCATTAAAAAAATATTGTCATTTCATAGTAAAAAGCGTAGGGTGCATTTTACTATTTTTTCATAACTTTTCCATCATAGATATTTGCAAATATAATAATTATAACATTTAATATATTTATCACCCCACGCTTTTTACTATGAAATGACAATATTTTTTTTAATGAAAAATTATTTTCTAATTTTAGTTCGGTTGCATATAAAAGCGTGTTTTTTAGTTTTTAAACTATTAATTATAATATATTTATGTTCATATAAAGTTTTTTCTAATTTTTCATTGAAGAGTCACCCCTTAAAGTTTGTCCGTTGAGTTACTGACCACCCTGTATAAAAGGTGTTCCTTTAAAAAAAACCTAAAGATGTGTATCGTTACATTTTTTCGGAGCACCCTGTATAGTTGGTAACCCCTCCCCCAAAAAAAAACAGCGGCTAGGTATGCCATTATTCACATGTTTGCATTATTACCATAATAGTAATATTTCTATCAAATTCATTAAAATTAAAACAAATCTGTCCATGATTTTCTATTTTTTTTTTGGTAATGATGCTGTTTATTTTTGAAATCAATGATTTTTAAAGAATCCTTCGTCGGTTGTTATTTATTTTTTAGTTTTTTAAACTATTAATTATTTTTCATTTTTTAGTTTCTGCTACTCTTGACAAAATGGCGAAACATTTTTTTAATGAACAAGAGTGGCAAATTTTAAAATGTTTCCAACAGATTGCAACTCACTAAAAAATTTCTTCTTCATTAAGTAGCAAAGTTTGAAATTTTGCCAACAGATGGCAATCCAGGCAATGTTTGGACCGTTGCCAATATATTGCAACCCACTAAAAATTTCTTCTTCATTTAATAGCAAAGTTTGAAATGTTGCCAACAGATGGCAACCTAGGTGTTGTTTTTATAATATAATGGAATTTTTTTTCCTGGCGATCCAAAAAAGATAACGGGATACTGTTTGCAGATTATTGCATTGTCATGTTTCCTTAATACGTGTGCAAAGTTTCAAAGAAATCGAATAGCTGGAAGTTGGTTAAAATTAGGCTCAAAGATTCCGTTACATAGCCAGATAGTTACAACCCAAGTTAATAAAAGCGTGTTAACGGCATTTATTAACTGTTATTGTTCATAAAAATTGAACACCAATGGTGCAACTAACTTAATTGTGTAAAAGAACTTATTAATTTTTATTGTTCATAAAAATTGAACACCAATGGTGCAACTAACCAAATTATGTAAAAACTAAAAAATTTCTTCTTCATTTAATAGCAAAGTTTGAAATTTTTCCAACAGATGGCATCCTAGGTGTTGTTTTTATAATATAATGGAATTTTTTTCCTGGCGATCCAAAAAAGATAACGGGATACTGTTTGCAGATTATTGCATTGTCATGGGTCCTTAATACGTGTGCAAAGTTTCAAAGAAATCGAATAGCTGGAAGTTGGTTAAAATTAGGCTCAAAGATTCCGTTACATAGGCAGCCAGATGGATAGATTGATAGATAGTTACAACCCAAGTTAATAAAAGCGTGTTAAAAATAACCTTTGTTTTTATTCTTAAATTAGATGGGGATTTGATCATGCCAAGAAATGGTTTTTATTTATTTACGCGAAACCGTACATCAAACAAAAAAAGTCAAGAAATCAAATTTGTCTAAGCTAAACGGGGATTAAAAAAATATATTTTTTTTGGAAAAATATGTGAGTGGCGTACAATTTTTTTCTTAAAAAATATTTACCCTAAACCCCTTATGACGACACTGGTAAGAATTTTTTTTTATGTCAAAAAATGTCTTTTAATACATAGAAGATGTCTTTTAAATTTTTTGAAAGATTTTACTTGGTATAAAAGTTATAATTAAAAAACCGATACACTTTTATAATTTTTAACACCCCGTAGTTCTAAAACTAAGACGCTTATGACATATGTTTATACAAATATTTTTTTCTATTTTTCATTGTTAAATCACCTCCTAAAGTCTGTCGGTTTAGTTACTGGACACCCTATATAACTGTATGTGTTTTGCATTTTTCGGAAAATTCTAAATGTAATTTATGTATAATAGTCCAAATCAATCTCAAGTATTTGGAATAGGAAGAAATATTTCCAATTAAAAATTAACCAAAACGTAAAACTGTAAAAACTACATCCTAAAATATCCTAATACAAACCCCATTTTTATTTTTAAAAAGTCCTAAGTCTAAATGGAATTCTGCAGTATCTAATTTAAACCTATCAAAATAGCGAAATATAAATTACGAAAAGCGTATACATATATTCAGTATACGGACTTCCATTTATATTTACAGGAAATAAATCTCCAGCAAACTTAAAAACTTGATGGTTTTACGACATACACCAACACGTGCCACGGGTGAATAATGGTCGTTACTCTTGACGAAAATTGATGAAACTATTTGGTTTTACATGCATGTCATTTGTGTGTGTAGTTTTTTTTAAATTTATATTCATTAAATGATAATATTTAAAATATGAAAGTTGAATAATTAGTTTTAAATCGTTTTTTGATCATTGTAAGTGCAATTTTGCATTTTTTTATGCGATGGATTTGTTATGAAATGGTATAAGTTTTAATTTTTCTGGATTTCTTTTGGGATGAAGTGTGGTATCAAGACAAATCTTAGGCTACCAACATGACAGCAACGTTGACTTTAGTGTGTGGCCCCCAAAAAATAATATCTGCTAAATATGGATCAAATATGTGCTAAAAGTTTATTTTTCTTGTTTTTTTAAATACCTTTAAAATTAAAATGACCATTTTTGTAATGTTTTTTACGTTGTTGTTTTAATACTTTTACTTTTTAAGTTATAAAAAATAATCATTTTATTACACATGCTGGACCTTTCCGATTATTTAAGATTACAAAATGTATCAGGTACATTAAATATTTAGCATGCTGATAATAAATTCTAATGGGCGCAAAATCCGCAAATACCAAGTTTTTAAAATATCAAGCCTTAAAGTAGACCTATTTTGACACTAATGTTCATTTCTGCTGAAGGACATGCCTAATTAAACAACCATTTAAACAAAAACTGTCTCTTAATTTGTCCCCAAAATGGGGAACCGTATATTCACCTATATTCTTTTTAGAATTTTTTGATGCAGATTAAGACTTAAATCGATTTTATGATTATATCCATACCCATACTTTAGCCTTAAATAGGCTACGAAATAAAAAAAAGAGCCCACTTTAAGTCCTGAAGACTTGTGATTACTGTGCTGAAAAGTATCTTTTGCACAACTTTAGAAAACTTGACCTTTTTTTATCTTAATCATATTCTATAAAATTACAAAATTAAAATATTTCAAAGCCGCGTACAGATGTGTGTAATTTAATCTGCAATGCAACATGCCACGCCACATAATTTGCTGGTTTAAACCGGGTACAGACGGGTGTAATGGAACCTGCAATGCAACCTGCAATGCAACATATTTCGCTGTTTTAGACGGTTGGGCGTAATGCGCGCTCGATCGTTCATCGTGATCCAACCAGGTGTCGGTTTTTCGCGCGAACATAAAGGGGTTTGATGTTAGTTCGCAGTGGACGTTTTGAATGTTGTTGCAAGAAACTACGAAAACAAAGCTTAAATAGCTGAGTTTACTACCAGCGACCAGTGCCGGATTAAGACTTCCTGATGCCCTAAGCACACGACCCCTGTGACCAATGAAAAAAATTATTTCATTTCTAATCTTTAGTGCTCTCTTTGTGGTGCCCCTCGGAACGTGATACCCTAAGCAATTGCTTAATTTGCTTAGGGGGTTAATCCGGAACTACCAGCGACGATATCTTTTGGCTGGCCAGCTTTTTCTACCAAGCAATATGTTAAAATAAAATAAAAAACTGCACTACCACCTGGTTGGTCTGCATGTTGGTTTTAAATGAAGATAATCTTATTTGCAGAAAAGGTTGCAGGTACGACATTAAGACCCTTGGTTGCATTGCATGTTACGTTGCATGTTGCGTTGCACGTTGCAATATACACGTCTAAACGTTGCTCTAGACGGCTGCATGTATTGTCGCTGAAAAGTTCGTCGAAACAGGGGCGCTCATTGCCATGCCCCTTCCCCCTTTAATGCCACATCCATTGTATTTCATACATGTCTATTTGCAAATATGGGCATTTTGGGCATTTAATGATGATATGCCCCCAAGGCTGGTCCGAGGGGTAAGAGTGATGATGAAATTGAAAAAATGAAAAAGGTGAAGGCCATCTTTTTCTTTTCTTTTTTCAAATACTTGGGAAGGAGGTTTTTGTAATTTTGTTTTTTGCCACCTCACACACTATTCCTCGCCCCATGGCCCCTGACGCGAGTCGAAATCCAGACATGTGTAGATTTTTCACGCGAACACAGAGGCAGATATTTTTATTTGCATGCAGGGTTTTAAAAATGACACTAAGATCTTTTGTTGCATTACATGTTACGTAATATGTTGCGTTCCACGTTGCATTACACACGTACGCGGCTGGATATGGTTTTACTTTCCGTCGAAATCCAAAAAGGTTTAGATTTTTCACGCGAACACAGAGGCAGATATTTTTATTTGCATGCAGGGTTTTAAAAATGACACTAAAATCTTTTGTTGCATTACATGTTACGTAACATGTTGAGTTCCATGTTGCATTACACACGTACGCGGCTTGATATGGTTTTACTTTCGTCGGAATCCAAAAGGTTTAGATTTTTCCACGCGAACACAGAGGCAGATATTTTTATTTGCATGCAGGGTTTAAAAATGACACTAAAATCTTTTGTTGCATTACATGTTACGTAACATGTTGCGATCCACGTTGCATTACACACGTACGCGGCTGGATATGGTTTTACCTTCGTCGAAATCCAAAAAGGTTTAGATTTTTACGCGAACACAGAGGCAGATATTTTTATTTGCATGCAGGGTTTTAAAAATGACACTAAAATCTTTTGTTGCATTACATGTTATGTAACATGTTGCGATCCACGTTGCATTACACATGTACGCGGCTGGATATGGTTTTACTTTCGTCGAAATCCAAAAAGGTTTAGATTTTTTACGCGAACACAGAGGCAGATATTTTTATTTGCATGCAGGGTTTTAATAATGACACTAACATCTTTTTTGCATTACATGTTACGTAACATGTT
>JACEGR010003555.1:0-102726 GCA_014170235.1 Listronotus bonariensis | reverse complement strand
CTGTCACAAGTTTAAAAGAAATTATTGATGGTAAAATTCTGCGATCATTGTTAATTTTAGTTATAAGATAATGTACTTAAAATATTGAAATTTTATGCATAATTAAAAATTGTAAGAAAAATAAAATTAAGTACGGGCTTAACTTATTTTAGGGCCACCCTTTATAGATATATTTACTAGAAAAAAACCGCAGATTAAGATCAATGTATGTATTTAAGTGATGTTTTCCAAAAACAAATCACCTACTTTTTAAAATGTTCCAACACACACGTCTCCAATGTTTGTAGAAAATACACTTTTTAAACAGAAAAGTTGTTTTAGTTTCTTAAAAGTAATAAAACAATTTTTATCATAATATGTCAATTAAACAAATTAGCCGACTTTAAAAATAAACTCATTTAACTTAAAATAAGCCTCATAATCTTCCTATTTAAATTAAAAGTATAACATTTATTTACATCATGTAAAATATTAGACTTAAAAAGTACTGGTTATATTAGGATAATCTTGATTTCTCAGCTTAGGGTGGCAAAATCATAGCCGCCTCACGCGCCACTTTCCTCGGCCGGCCCTGGGTTTGTCTTTTCAATCTTAAATAGCGTTTAGTAACTGTTGAACTAATGTTGAAATATTGATCATGATATTTCCAGTATAACTGATGGTGGATCTTACAATGAGTTTTCCTGCTCATTTGATGTTAAAAACGCAAAGCCCATTGTAGCAATAGAAGGTATACTAGGTGGTTCTTAAGGATTGCTTGCCCTGTAACATTTATATTTTTGGGATAAAAAAAATTAAATTAGATATTAATAATATACTTACAATAAATGTAAATTAATTGACCTATTTATTGGTTTACTCCACTTCCGGTTTACTCGAAGATAAATGGTACTTTCGAATTTCGAATGATATATTACTGGAATATTTTATTTTATTGCAGTATCATATACTGAACAATAGCCCTAATATTAAATTAATATTTAAATTAAAAAAGTATAACATTTATTTACATCATGTAAAATATTAGACTTAAAAAGTACTGGTTATATTAGGATAATCTTGATTTCTCAGCTTAGGGCGGCAAAATCATACAGCCGCCTCACGCGCCACTTTTCCCTCAGGCCGGCCCTGGGTTTGTCTTTTCAATCTTAAATAGCGTTTAGTAACTGTTGAACTAATGTTAAATATTGATCAAGATATTTCCAGTATAACTGGTGGTGGATCTTTTACAATAAGTTTTCCCTGCTCATTTGATGTTAAAATCGCAAAGCCCATTGTAGCAATAGAAGGTATACTAGGTGGTTCTTAAGGATTGCTTGCCCTGTAACATTTATATTTTTGGGATAAAAAAATTTAAATTAGATATTAATAATATACTTACAATAAATGTAGAATTAATTGACCTATTTATTGGTTTTACTCCACTTCCGGTTTACTCGAAGATAAATGGTACTTTCGAATTTCAAATGATATATTACTGGAATATTTTATTTTATTGCAGTATCATATACTGAACAATAGCCCTAATATTAAATAATTTATTTTTAAAGCTACATAGTTCACAAATATAGAATGCTAAAGAAAATGCATGCATAAAAGAGACCATATTTTTTAAAAAGCAAGCTATTAAATACAAATATTCTTTGTAAATAAGCAAAACCCAATTTGAATTTTTTAATACCCTTTTTTTTTAAATTAACGATTTAATTTAGGTTTTTAAATTAAAATAGTACTTATACCATGCTAAAATGGTATTGTAATTTAAGTAGCCATGAAAAAATAGAATTAATCATTTTTTGCTTTTTTCAAACACTGGAAGGAGTACAAGTTTTAAAGCCCAATAGCGATGTGGAGCAAAGTGTAGGAATTATTATCATTATTATCTTTTGAACAAAGTTTTTCCTAATCCTTTGGATCAATTTTTTATTAAGTATTTAGGAACTTACATGTTGGTTATTAGAGTTTATACCTTCAAATTATGTCAAAAACGATACCCCACATGACATGTTTCATAATTTAGGAGAATATGATATATACGTTAAAAGTTTAAAATGACTATTTTATGTTTTATTTGTTAAATTTAAAATGACTGCCATAGTTGTGAGCATTTTTGGTTAAAATGTAAATCACAAATACGGTTATAATGTTTCTAATTAGTTTTTCCAAGTTCTTTCAACACACGAAAGTTTTTAAAAGTGCTCAGTTCATCCATTTAGAAATTATCAAACATTCTGTAATAAAAGAATATACGCTTTACAATATCGTGAAGGGCGACAGAAAACCTTCGTTTAGTTAGTATGGTTTTGACTGTTTACTTTAAGACACTGACAACTTCAAGAGTTTTGTCGTAGTTGTAACTGTAGTTCAGCTTTATTGTTAATAAAAGGTGTAACAACGATAATAGGTGATTTTATATGAGATGATTGGAACAATAGTTTTGAACTTTATCCTTATTTTATACTTTCTAGCAATTATAATAAAAAAACTTACAACCAACAATATTTATAATAATATTAATAGTTAAAATTGCAAAAATAATAACAACAATAAGGCGAGTAAAAATTTTTTTTTATGATTTTATTTTTATTGATATAAAAATAAAATTAAAATGGACGAACACGTTTGGCACCTACGAAAATATTGTCGAAGCTCTTAATAGGTATTTAGAGAAAGAATGTATCTGTTTAAAAAAGGCATTGTATAAAACACACTTAATTGTTTTATACGATATAAAATTAAAAGCTCAGGGGGTAAGTAAATAATAAAACTACATACCTAACTTGCTGTAATAAAATAAATTGTATTTTTTTATATTTATTTCATTGTGCTTCTTTTTTCACCTAATCCAATTATGATATTACCTTACCTTTTGGTCTACCTCTTTCTCTATGGCCAATAATCTACTTTATTTTAACTTTTTTCCGTTTCCTGCAGAACTTATATAGTTTTCCTAAAATCAACTCTACAGGCAATTCCTTGTACCACATGAAATTACATGTACCACATGTTATACCTATCTTAATTAGTTTTTAAGAAAATGGAGTTTAAGAAACTGCCATTTTTTATCTATTTGTTAAAAAACAAATGATAGTAGAAAAAGGCTAATGCTGATTTCTTACACATATTTTGTGCCAGCTCCTATATCCTGTTGCCGTAAAAAATACGATTTTCCAGCGGTTTCCCGGAAGTGCACACAGAAATTGATATTTGGCACTAAAGAAATTTAATATTTCACTGTGGAAACCATTCCTTTAAGCCTATAAAATTAAGACAGCAATCTTTATTCTATGGGAATAAGAAATATTTTATAATTTATTTGTTTAAACAAAATAATGTTTGGCTTTTCTTCTCCAGAAAAAAAAAATGTATTAAACATTCTAAGAAGAGATTAAGCCTTTTATATACTATGAAAAACTATCTTCGTCATTGCCATGATACAGTAAAAGTTGGGATTACTTTAAAAGAAATAAATTAATGAAAACTTTTTAATATAAAATTCCCTTCTAAATACCAGAGAAGGCTTTAACCTAAAGCACAGGTTTGCTTTCGGTCAGAAACTATTTTACGTCCGATAATATAATCCAACAAGATGCCAAAATGAGAACTGAAGGAGACGTGTCTTAAAATGTAAATGGTTACCAAAACTTACTTAATCATAAACCATCAACTCTAATTGAAAATAAAACAATCAATGGATGTTTTTAGAGTTTGTTACTATTTTAAAAAACAGCGGTAAACGAAACAATACAAGACTATTAGGTATTTACAATAAGTTCAAAGAAAAATTGGTAAAACAGCTAACATGTATAATAAAGTATTCTAGGAGTTTATTGGTTTCGATGATTTATTTCAAATCAGCAAACAAAGCCTTGGGCTTACAGAGAACAAAAACTGATTAAAACATTTTAAGAACTGAATGCTTATGCTATAAAATCTGTATCATCATATCAATAAAAAAAAAAAAGGAAGAAATATTTATACTCTTATGCAATTATTTTTAGAAAACATATTTCTGTAGCTCCTACATATTCTTCCTCCAGTAAGCTTTAATAATACAGCCACAAGCAGCTTTAATCATTTTTTAAGGATTGTTATATATTATTTAATAGAAGTTTTATTTATGGCTTTTATTTTTACAATAATTGCATCTTTTATCTGGAACAAAATTTTGCTTAACTTTCCTAAGTCATTCGAGGTTTTTTTACGTTTAACGTTAAGTGGGCGTTATATGCCGCTATATGCCGCAGGTGGCTTATTGGAGCAAGGCAAAAAATGTGTTATTATATTTACTGCAAAATAATCTTTTGTTACAGTAAATTTGAGTCAAATTCTACCAGAGGCCAAATGAAGGGTAGGCATCAGTTTAGGAGAAGGTTTAGCTTGCAACCCTCCTTTCTAAAAGAAGAACCCGAACAGGACACCAGGGAACATCATCATACGAATAGGTAATTATTTTATAAAAAAGATATATATTTTTGTTATGTACATTTGCTCATTTTATATTGCTTTTATTAAATTATAAAGTGAAAATTACTTTAATTATGTATTTTTTAATTAAGTAGGTATTCGACTATGCCGAGAAATGGTTTTAATTTATTTACGCGAAACCGTCCATTAAATAAAAAAAGTCAAAAAGTCAAATTTTTTAGCTAACTAAATGAGAATTAAAAAATATATTTGTATTTTAAAAATGCAGGGGTGTACCATTCTTATTCCCAAACTGGCTGTGATAGAAATAGATCAACTAATTCCCGTTTGTCAAACATCGATAAACCAAATTTATATTTCTATCTTAAAAGATTACCTTTAAGAAACACCCGGTATATTAGTAGTTTTCCTTGTCTGCCCATCCCCCCCGCTAAACAAAATTTGGCTAGAGTAAAAGAATGTTTTAAAAACTGATTTTGTTGTTATTAGCAATTTATTATTTTAGTATTTTTTAATATTGAAAACTTTATTTAAAATAATCATTTTATATTTTTGCCTAAACATAAACAATATCATATTTTTGGCGATTTCAAACTTTATTTTGTATTTCTATTATGACAATTTATTTAAAGTAAAAATAAAAGTAAATAACTCTTGGAGAAGAGCCATGCCTCAGATATAAAAGATTTGTTTTACAACAAAAATTAATAAGTAGAAGCTTAATAGCTTTTATTCTACTGACCCGCTAAATTTGAATTTTAAACTTGCTTTTACGTCAAAAAGAAGGAAATTTGTTATAAACAATTTAATTGTTTATAAAGCTCTAGCTTCTAAACTAAAAGGGATGAGAACATTTTATTCAAATAAAATTTGTTCCCTAAAAACTACAATATGACGTCTAATAAACCTGATTTAATTATTATAACCGACATATGGAAAAATTAGTGCAAAACATTGCAAAGTTACGACATTTAGGCGAATTTTCACTTATACCTCAGCTTGATTTTGGCGTAAAATAACATATAATCACTTAAATTAAAGAAATAATTACCAGCTTTAAATCTAAGTCCAACTTTGATCAAAATAATATTTATAACAAAATTATTACAATTATTAAGGATTTTTTTAATAAAAAAGGCGTATAATTTGTTTATACAATTTTTCAACTACTTTAAGTTTTACAATATGGCAAAGCAAGTTACGTATTTAAATTGTACAATTCAAGACAAAGAATTTGGTATATTATACATATTATTATATATTATTTAATATTAATATATTTTTAATGTCATAAATCAGTTTTAAATGCGCGTTGTTACGCGTCGAACAGCTAAAACCGTGAAAGTAAGTAAGGCTATGACCTACAATATTCTCGACAATACGATTTCATTTTTCTCTAAAATAAATATATACCTTTTTTATTTATTTAATTTATTTCTTACATATATTTTTTTATTTATTTCCTATTTGATGGAACATTAATATTTATATTGGTTTAAATACAGTATGACAATATTTTTTTTAAGTTGTCGCTCATTTTTAAAGAGGATTGTACTGCTGTAACTATTAATTTTTTGAAAATTTATCTCGTCATTTGAATATTTGTTATACAGCGTGTCTACTTAAGTTCGCACCATAATATATAAACTTTTTATTAATAATTTTACGAAAAAAGTTATTCCTTATAAAAAGTTCTGCATGGTCTAAAACCCAAAATGCAATCATTAGATTGTAATTTTTTGCAGTGATATACGAGGTATGTCACAAAAATTTGAATTTTGCCTATAAGAAAAGTACCCCTTTCTTTATATAGAGAAAATATTTTTAGAATCAAAAATATTATTTAAATATTTATTTATCCTTGTCCATTTTTAAGAAAAAATGTTTTTTTCTTGCGATAACGAGGGGGTTCAGTGACTTTTTGCTGTTTTGGCAGTTCTTAAGCTTTTTTTACATATTAGATATCGTAATGAACAAGCACTAATGTACAAACTTAAAATCACCGTTAATGCATAAAATTTTTTTCCTGAAAATGAATAAGTTTGCACATTTTAATGTTATTTTTATTCCTAAACATCATTTCTTAATACAAATTGTTTATTTTATAAAAAATAAAGGTACTTTATACTTCAGCAAAATTCATAGTTTTTACATACCTCGTATACCACTGCCAAAAAATTATGTCTGATGAGTTTTTTGTTTTAGACCCTAAAAAACTTTTATAAAGATTACTATTTTGTTTATATATTCGGAACATTTGGTGCCAGAATCGAAACAAAATTACCCAAGGAAGCCGAAGCCGTTGAAAAGATGAATAGAAACAAGACAGCAAAAATGAAATGAAGACCAATTTAGAAGAAATGAAAAAAGTTAAGAAGAAATAAAGACAAGTCAAGAAGAAATGAAGACAAATCAAAAATAAATGAAGCGGGAAATTAAAATTAGTTAAGCAGAAACGATGCAACAAATCGAGAAAATTTAAAAAGACATAAAAAGGGACAAGAATAAATGAAGCAAGAGATAAAAGAGAAGATAGTAAAGATTGGAGAACACCTAAGGGGAGAATTTCATCAATGCCAAGATGAGATGAGAAAGGAAATGTTGCTTGAATTAAAACTTACAAAAAAAGATGTCAAAGAAGATATAGAAGAAATATAACAGACTGTGCAGTTAGATCAAGGTCAAATACAACAAGAAGTGCAACAATTAAATCGGCAAATTCAAAATATTGCCAGTACAGGTGTCGTTCCAGGATGTGGTACTCCAGCAACTGTTATGAAACCACCAACTTTGACGGTAAGGTACCATGAGTTACGTACGTTAAACAATTTAAAGCTGCTGCGAACGCCAATAAGGTATTAAGAAATATTCCTGAAGAGAATCATGGTGACTATCAATTAATTGTAATGTTTCTTGAAATAAGATATGGCGAAGCATATCTACAGACTTTTACTTTACAAGGCGCAGCTCCAAGGACGAAGACAGAAGTACAACGAAAGCCTTCAGGAGTATGAAGCGGATATAGTACGTCTAGTTAATCTGACATAACCAGCATATCTGGAAGAGATAGAAAAAGAATTAGCAGTGGGTAGTTTCACTGAAGGCTTGCGCGATCCCAATATGAACCAAGCTTTGAGAATGGCTAGAATAAAGAAAATGTCTGAAACTCTTGCCTACGCACTTCAATTTGAAACAGCTACACAAATTTCCAGGAATTAGACCAGATTTTGAAAAATTAACTTTGTACCAGAAAACGCTAACTCCAACGACGATTTGACAAGATTAATAAAAGAGTTACAAGAACGCCCGAATTATCCATTGAGAACTCTTATGCCATTCTGTACTATCGAATTTTTGCGATATTTCCCCAAAATTCTAAATCATTCTATACTCTTTCACATTACTATAAAGCGGCGACAGAAAACCTTCGAAGGATTAGTATAGATTTGACTTTTGTGCTGTAAAGTTAGAAAAATTGACAACTAAAGATTTTGTCGTTGTAACCATAGTTACGTTTCATTGTTAATAAAGGTATAAAACGTGTTTTTATACGAGGTAATTCAAAACAATATTTTTTTGTAATCATTTGTTTTTGTTTTTGTAACATTGTTTTTTTAACAGCTCTCTTATAAAGTTTTAAAGTTCAAGCGACGACGATAGGGATTTTAAAACACAAAATTAAACATAACGGCAAATGAAATTTCTGGTATAGGTTAAATATTATCTGTGGGCTTAATTAACTTACCAAGTCTGAGAAATGTTGTTTTGAATAAACGATGCTAACGGTTTTAATACCTTAAACTCATTATTAAAAAAAACATTTTAGTTTTAAAGTATTTCAAAACAAAGCAACCAAAGAACATTTTGAATAAGCAAAGTATTACAATAATATAAAAGGTGTCCGGAAATGGTAGGGTTAAAAATAATAGGGGTGATGAAGGAAGCAAAAATAATGTTAGTACGCTTTATGACAAAAAAATTTCTATCGTGCTTCTTTAAGGAGACATTGAACTTCAAAGTTGGTATAAAAAAAAACTAACTTCAATTATACCTTTTGAGTTGTTGCCACAGTACCAATTATATTTGGGCTACTAAATAATTTAATAGTATTGATTCTTTCCATAGGTAAACGGCTGTTTAGGAAATCGAAATTATACAGGGTGCAACGATTTTTTCATTTATTGTATGTATTTTTAACACTGGTGACAAACTTAACATTTTGCTTGGACCGCTCGACCGTCCTAATTTTTTCATAATTTTTGTACAAAAAAGGTATATCTTATTTGAATCGATATCCTGGACCGTTTTTTATAAAATCACATTTTAAACCCAGACATACCAGCATTTTATATGTATTGAAAAAAAATCAGATTTATTTTTTAAATATGGTAAAATTTTTAACACTAGTTTTTAACAGTATTTTAAAGTTTAAGGGGCTCACAAACACCGTTTTTTAAAATGTTACCACATTTTAATAATTTTATCAAAAAATGGAATTTTTCATTACCCACAAAATCTACGACACAAAATGCTGTTATGTCTGGATTTAAAACGCGATTTTATAAAAAAAACGGTTAAAGATATCGATCTGCATAAAGTATACCTTTTTGTACAAAAAATTGAAGAAATTTAACGGTCAAAGCAAAATATCGAATTTGTCACCATTGGTAAAAAGGCATAAATAAAATGAAAAACAAATCGTCGCACCCTGTATAATTCCCACTTACTAAATAGCCGTTTACCTATAAAAAAAAGAATTACTATAAGGTTGTTTAGTAGCCCATTGGCACTGTAGCAACAGCTTAAAAGTTATAATTGAAATAGGTTTTTTTGTACCAACTTTAAAGGTCAATATCTCCTCCATAACAAATTGCGATTGAACTTTTTCATATGAAGTACTAACATTATTTTGCCTTACTTTATTACCCCTATCATTTTTGACGTTACTTTTCCGGACACCCTATATACGTATTACAGTGTGCCAAAAAATCAAACATTTTTATTTTAGCTTTCACCTAAAAATGTCTTGAAGGATGCCTAAACAAAGATCCGGTTAACAGCGCAGCTCAAAATTTTAATTTTGAGAGGTTTTCTATGGTTTCTTAAGTTTTTCCTGTTAAATAACATGGAAAACCAGTTTTTATTACTTTTTGCTCTGCAAAATCCTAAAAAATCATTTTACCAAAAAATAGATAAATAAATATTATAAGGCAATAAATAAGGTATTATTTTTTTTGCTTAATAACAGTGTTAAAAAAAACAAAATATAAAAAAACGTTTTTAGAGCCTGTGTTTGTGATTAAATATGTATATGGAACACTTTTATGAGTAAGTGCTTTTTTATAGAATGTTTTTATATTTTTTTTCTCTAACACTAACAGTTTTGCAAAAAATGCACAAATCAGAATTAGAATAAGAAATTAATTCTAAACATCTTTTCTTTATTAAAATTTTCGATATTATGAAAAATAAAGGTACCTTCTTCTTAAGCTAAATTTACATTTTTGTACATACCTCATATACCCCTATAAAAAAATAATACCTAATACCTGGTTTTAGACCATTTAAAGTTATTACCATCCCGTAGTTCAATTAAGCAGAACTAAGACGTTATGATTTTTTTCCTATTTTTTATTTATATAATTAGCCCCTAAAGTTTTTAAAATAAGTTGTAAAACACCCTGTATAAAGCTCTATCAGTATTTTATTATTAGTGCCGATCCTGGCTCTTTTGTTACCACGTGCAGAAAAAAATGCCGCAGCCACCCGGTGCAAAAGTTATTGAGCTGGAAAAAATTTTGCAGAGCAAAAAAGGTCCCCGCTTTCACAATACATACCTAAATCCTATTCCACATTGCTCTTGTTTCTTTTCTTTCTACATATTTTTGAAGAGCAAAACTCTTTTCCTGAACTTCCACTGTTTTCAATGCTGCCCCCTAAGTTTTGTCGCCCGTCCAAATGTCCCTGCTGCACCCCCGTCAAGAACGGACCTTTTTATCATGTAGAAACACCGTCTTCGGTTTTGTAATAGATTATTAAACCACCTTCTATTTTACTTTTACTCGCTTTAATAATTTTACTTTTACTTTCATAGAGTTCTCAAGTCTCAGCGAAGCGAAGATGCAGAGTCAATCGACAAAGAAGGAGGAGTTCCACCTGTAGGAAATGTCAGGCACAAAATTGTCGTTATGGGAGCAGCTAAAGTGGGGAAGTCATCAATCATTTCGCAGTTTTTATATGGCACATTTTCTCCAAAGTACAAAAGGACGGTGGAAGAAATGCATCATGGAGATTTTAATGTTCAAGGGGTAAGGAACGTATTTAAATAGAAATTTGCTGTTTTGGTTGGTAAAATAAAAAGTTTATTTGTATGCAGAGTGATAAAAAAGCATATACCATTGCATAAGTGTATATTATACATTTCTTATTAAAAAAGTTCATGTACATGCTTTCTCATTGTCGATGGTTTTACAGGATATCCCGAAAATTGTAAGGAATATTAAAAATCTAACATAAGACTCTTGATCTCTTTTTTAAAGAAAACAATTTTTACAACTTTATTTAACTTGTTTGCTATTAAAGCTATAAAAACACTTTAGATAAGTTATTCGTATAGTTTTTCTCGTAGAATATTGTAATGTAATTAGTTATTTTTATGTTAAGCCGTTTTCGAAAAATTACTTTCTTATGTTTTTTCTTATGAAAAACCCTGTATACTTTAATTTAAGGTTTTTGGGGTCTCTTTGAGCTTTTCAAAAATATATATTTGTAGGTATTTTTATTTTCAATTTTACCAAAAATTTGCATTTTCAATAAATTGGGTTTAATATAGAAGGCTTTAACAGAAAATCACAAAGTATTATTTTTCAATACCTTTTTTATTTAGCTACCCCAATTTAATATTTTATTTAAAGTCAACTAGTTGGGTAAGTTAAACCAAAAGAAATTAAAATTAAAAAATAATGTTTTGTTATTTTGTGTTATAGCCCTCTATAAGAAAAAAGCCAAATTTATGTAAAATGCTAGTTTTCAGTAAAATTTAAAATAAAAAATGCATTAAAGTTATATTTTTGGAAAGCTCAAAAAAGCTTAATAAATTTGAATAAAAATACAGGATGTTCCATAGGAAAAAACCTAGACTGGGTAATTTTTTTTAAACTACATTAAGAAAATTACACCAGAATTTTCTACGAAAAAAACAATTCAAGTGCAAACGAGTTAAAGAAAGTTGTAACTGGACAAACTCTGAAAATCACCCTGTACCTTCGAGATGGATCGCAATAGCCATAAACTGTTTTTACTACAGTTGTTTTCTTATAAAAAGAGATCGCTTGTTGTATACCGGTTCAGCTAAAAACCTAACACAAAGGCAATGTGAGGAAAAGAAACAGTTTACGTAAATTTTCGCATGTAAACGTTTCTGATTCGATAAGTAACATAAATCCTTTGCTGTTGCTTTACTGGCCGATATTCATATACCTATTTGCTGACACGGTGATACGATTTTTTTTATATCATGTATGTATTTTTGACCAAGGTACCAAATTTAACATATTGCTTTAACCATTTGGTTGCTTTAACTGTTTATATACAAGAAACGTATACCTTAGTCAAATCGATATCGTGTACTGTTTTTCATAAAATCTGATTTTAAATACAAACATACCAGCATTTTTTTTATTATTTTGGGAAAGTCATTAAAATATGGCAAATTTTTGGTTTAAGGGTAAAGTGGAACACAATATTTAATTTACATTTTTTATTTTTTTTCTTATTGTTTATTTTACTTCTCTAATGAACGATTGAATAAAATTTCTAATTAAAAGTAAAGCTTTGCAATAAAAATAAAAACATGATTTAAAAAAACAAATTGTCTCGAAAGTAGCCGCAACCAAAATTGGTATACCGGACTTGTTAGGAGGCGCTGATTACAAATCTGAAAGAATTTTTAGTCGGATGTTTTGTTTTCGAGATATCATCAAACCTAAAAATCGAAAGATTCTTATTTTTACTATATTTCCCCTTCTTTTTGCACAAAAATTTTATATAACACTAAATTTGTACATAATATTATATTTACTAGCAAAAAAATCTTTTTAAAACCCGTTTTTTATTGGTTTTTATACTATATTAAAAGCTTTAATTTAAATCTTGTCACCTGTGACAGCTTAAAGTGTATGATGCATGGTTACTACATTTAGGAGTAGAAGATATGCAATTTAATAAAAAAATGGTGTAAATGATGTCGATAAAATATTGTATGCCCATTTAGTGTTAAATTAAGAATTTTGTACAAAAAAAGAGAGATTAAAGGAAAAATAAGGATAGTTTGCTTTTAACTTTGATGTATATCACGAAAGCAAAACATTTGCAACCAAAAATTCTTTTAGATTCGTGATCAGTGCCCCAAACCACTCATGTACACCAAATTTTGTCAAAATCCGATTTAAAGCCACTTTTGTGACAATTACAAAAAAAATATAGTAAAAATAAGGTTAGATTAATTTTTAGCTCTGATGATAAATATTATAAAAATAAAAAGCTTTAAATCTTTTAAGTCCAAGTGACTTCTCTAACATTACCTAAACAAATATTTTTGACAAAAAAAAAATACGCTACAAACTTTTGTATAACTTTTAAATATTTCTTGGAATAAGCAGGTATAACGACATTTTAAATTTCTTGTTTTCCATAATGCATGGTTTAAAAAAAAGAATCTACTGATTTGCGTATTTCTAAAAAAAAGATGTTTTTTTAAAGATTATTTAGTAAAAGTGGTTTTATAGCTAATAAATAAATTGAATTGGCTGTTAATAAATAAAGTTTAAAATATTATAAAAAATTCTATGTTTACTGTGTGGCCAAAAGATATGTGTATGTGTTACGTCGAATTAGTGTAACTGCCGATTTCATGTATTCGGCAAAATTAAAATTTTGCCTAATTCGTGAAATAACCTGTTCTGTCACATTGGGGTGGTCATAGTTAGTTAGTTAAATTTTTCTGTAATAAAGCGAATTAAAAAAAAAAATAACTTACCAAAACTAACCATGTCACCCCAATGTAAGTGAATTTTATTTACTGCTTATTACACGAATTAAGCAAATTTTGCCGAATACATGAAATCGGCAATTACACAAATTCGGCGTAACCTATGCACTATTTAACATTTAACAATAAAATTCTAGACTTAAAAAATTTAATTTAGTTAAACTAAAATTATTCCTTTATGGGTTTAAATAACACTACCTAAAATTAACGGTAAATTAAGAATATTAACAATCTTTTTTTTTTAAATTTTAAGTGTCATGAAAACAATGCATTATTTATACAATGAGTTTTTAAAGCGCCCTTTTATTTTCTAAACTGACTAATTTACATAATTAAAACTTTGGGATATAAAATTGATTCATAAATATTATATTTTAAAGTGATACTGATATATACTTAAAAAAATTCAAGATAACTGTCAAGCGCCTTAGGAAAAAAATACATAAAAAGGGGGTCTTATTGCGCATTATTTTAAAGCTGCAAGTACTTTGTACTCTAATATATAAAATCACCACCTGTACCTACTACAAAATGGCGGTATTTTAAAAATAACCTAAATATCTGATTTGGATAAAATCATATTTCTAAAAGTTAGATGAACCTAATGTGGTATTTTCCTTGGCTTTTTAAAAAATCTTTTTAAAGGTGATATAATATACAGGTTGCTGCATTAAAAATATATATTCTTTTTGCCACACCCTGTATATTATATCCAATATTACTAATAAAAATATATTTTAAAGAGCCAGAGAGAGAATACCATATTAGGTTCATCCAACTTTATTAGTTTCGTAAATTTGACCATCATATTCAGGTATTTAGGTAATTCTTAAAGTACTGCCATTTTGTAGTGAGTCAAGGTATTCATTTTATATTAAAGGGTTAAAAAGTACTTGTCAGAAATTTTAAAATGATGTGCCGCAAGACCTCAAATTTTATTTAATTTTTTTTTCCGAGATGGCGCTCTAAATTTTAAAATTTGCATCTGTTAATTTTACTCCAAGATATAGTATCTATCAATTTTATATTTAAAAGTTTTAATTTTGTAAAATAATTCGTTTAAGAATAAAAGGGGGCGGGAACATTAAATAAATGCACTGTAAAAAAATTTTATGCTAGCAATTTTATTTTAAATATCACGATAGAGTAAACCCAATTTTAGAATACGCCTATGGTAGCAAATAAATAATACATCACAATATATTTCTCAAAAAGCGCTTTAGCCGGTTTACTATTGCCTTCGTTAAAACGAAAAATACTCTTTTGGATTTATCGACGTGTGATACCGAAAAGAAAATAGCGCAGCTACATCCGTTGTTATTTCAGAAAATACGGCTTTTTCCTTTATAAAAACACCGCCTTATTTGACAGAGCCAATACTTTTATAAATTGATAACAAACAAAAAGTTTTTTGCCGTAATATGAGAAAGACGCCTTTCTTAAACTAACATTTTATGATAAATTACTTTTTTACTCGTGAAAATACCAACTTACATTTCGTTCTGGCAGTTGCTATACTAATATGTTTTACCTGAAATGTGATATTAAAATACCGGGTGCCCGATTTAAAGCAGGCCTGTAATTTGCCTCAAAAATCTACAATTTTGTAATTTAAGTGAAATATGTAGCTTTATAATGAAAATTTATGTTTTAACTTTTATCTGGCACTTTCGAGCTCCTAAAATTTGCCATTTTAAATGAAACATCCTATATGTTTTTAAAAAGTTAAAAATCTACAAAAAATCTTAGAAAATACATGTGCTAGTTAAGAATCCGGGACTGTTTTTACCAGTCATTACTAACAAGCTAATTTTTCGTGAGTAGCTTCATTTTGACGAAACAGCTAACTTTTTTCCTTACAACAGTTTTCGTTGGTGGTAGGATACAGGGGTAGCAGAGATTAAATATGTTGATTTGATGAAAATCAAAAACCAGAATCGCAAAAAACTAGCTAATTAGAAGCTATTTTTTACGACATCGTTAACCATACATGTTGGTGGTAATTTAATAAAACGTTTTGTAGGAAAAATATTTTTTGGTTTATTTAGATAATTATCTTGAAAATTAACATAGAAAATCCCTGCTGGTAATACATTTTTGATATTTGTCAAATCACCTCATTTAATTCCTGCTACTCCTGTCAGCTACCACCAACGAAAATTGTTGTAAGGAAAAAAGTTGAGCGTCTTGTGAAAATAAAGCTACTTACGAAAAATTAGCTTGTTAGTAATAAATGGTAAAAATGGTAGACGGATTTCGAACTATTTTACATACTATATCTACAGACTGTTCACGGATGGGTTTACAAGGGGACAAATGGATCAATTTTTTTTTTATTAATTTTAATAAAACATTTTGCTTGTAAAAAATCTGATTCAGGAAGAGAAAATGCGGATTTTTTATACAGAGTTCTCAAAAAATTGAAAAACATCATTTTTCTTTTAAAATAAAGTACCTTTATTTTTCATTTTTAAGCAAAATGTTTAAAAATATATATTCGAAATAAAGTTTGTAATCTATTAGAATAATAAAACAAAATTTTATTGGATTATATTTAATTTTGCGAAAACGCCTTAATCCCATTTGTTTACAGCTAAAAAAATGTGTTGTCTAGAAATTTTGAGAAAGCACGTGTTTAAAAACCAAATTATGATAGTATTTTAGGTAGTTAAATAAATAAAATTTAAAATATTAAATTTTTGATAACACCAAAATCAGTTTAATAAAACTTTTATATACCATTAATAATTAAATGAAAGGTACAATAATAAATCAAGAATTGTAATTTTTAGCAAAATCAAAATTACTAGCTCAATCTGTTGATATGTACATTGTTTTACTTTTAATGGCACAAAATAATAGCCCAATAAAACTAGAATTGTCGATGCGAAACCCGAATAAAACTGAAATTGTCAGTGGCCTGCTTTTAGAAAAATAAATATTAAAATGTGTAATATCTTACAATGTTGTTTTGTGACAACCTTTGTTTTATTCTTTTACCCTATAAACATTTTTTCTTTAAATTTTAGTAAGTCTGATTTTATAAAGAATATTTTAAATATCAAATTTCGTTTCTTGGATTAGTTTATCGCCTTAATTTTTTTTTGTATAAGACCTCATTGTATATGTATTGGCTGCAAAAATACGCCTAGAGACAGTTTAATAAGAACATTTTAATTAGACCTTAGAATAGGGCCGGAATAACTGAAGCCGTTCGGCTTATTGTGCGCCATGTTTTTTACGTCTGAGTGATGCCAGCCAGACGGCGACCTACAGCTTAACGTGAGTTTCGAGCCACGGTCCTATGCGCGACAACTTAAGGCCGCATCCCCACGCAGAGGGACCTCCGACCCTTTCAACTGGGTATATTCTGGCGCTTTAGTCCTTGCTGGCTACTAGCATCGATACATTTTGCACTTTTCCGTCTGTTGTTGAGCTAACCACTAAATTTTTGACCAAACCTATAAATAAGTATTATGGCCGCAGCCGGATTCGAACCCACCCACGTCGGTTGTGCGACTAACGACCCAGCGCTTTATCACACCAGGCCATCACCCGTTACTTGCTTTTTGTTTTACTACTGATGCCTTTATTTAAAGTCACACAAAAATAACAGTCTGATAAGTAGTCACACAAAAATAACAGTGTGATAAGTAATCTCTTAATCCGCCCATTTCATTGCACATGTGCGTCGTCGCTAGGATATTCAAAATATTTTATTTAAGAATTGAAACATGGGACACCAAATTTATACCAGATGCTATTAATGCTAAGAGTAATTCTTTGAAAAAGAAAATTTGAGTTTTGGAATTTCCGATAACAAATGATTTTTTGTTTTGCCCCCTCCCTCAAGCATAATTTAGGGATTATGGTATTAATTAAATTTGGTGTAGAATTTAGGTAATTATTTTTAAATATTTGTTTTTAAATTAAATCCTCTATTGTATTTTGTAAGTTGATCAAATTTTATCGACAAATCCCACATTTTTCAAAAATATTTTGTGATAATAAGAGGCATCAAATCCTGCTTGATTTACTTTTGAAACTAAGAATTTTGCTGGGAAAGGTACCTTTTTTTAATTTAAAAATTAAAATGTCTTTACCAATATATTTATCTTGGCATCAAGAGCTTCTGGTATACATTTGGTGTGGATTCCATGCTCGACTTTATTTATACGTTTGAAGTAAATCACCTATACCTTTTACTTATAAGCAAAAGCATTTGTTTATTTTTATTCATATTGCCCCATATCTCACTTTTTAGATAATATTATTTAAAAATCCCAGCGACCCCCATGTCATTGCAATACCAAAGTTTACTTTTTGTTCTGTTAGCCCATCCAGTCAAAAGGAATTAAAAGACTATGGATAATTTAAAATTTATTTTAGTGGTGCACTAAAAATTCAAAATACTCACCTATAATACCAATAGTGCTTAATTTATTTCCGGAATTTTTTTAAGGTCACAATTTTTTTGAAAATGTTCTGAAAATATTCGTGGCCAAGAAAAAAATGTGTGGAATAATTTAAGTTCGTGTGATATTCGGAAAGAAAATTTACACCAAATTGGTTTTACCTAATATTCTTTTAAATTTTATGTATGTGCCTTTGACACGAGCTTCAAAGATGTAACTAAATTTTTATTTTACTAATTGTAGTGGCAAATTTATATAAATTTTTAGTTTACCATAGTTTATTCTTTTATATTTTATTTAATTTATATTACTACAGTTAGTAAGAAAAGTACATTTTGATTTTTTAAACTCATACCTAGCTTTCGTTTGCTCTTTAATCGCTTCTGCAACTCAAGTCCTAAGATATAATTTTACTAACTGTAGTTGTATAAAATGTCATTAAGGACCTAAACCCGTACATTCTTTTATATTATGGTGCACTGGTGAGCACACGTAAGTTTCCACTGATATTTTAAAAAGTACTGCCCGGACCATGGCCGGACTATTAAAAGTTTAAAAATTAATAAAATAGACGAGCATAATTATTACTGCCGATTTATCGACTATACGTAACATTTGTGAATTAGGTGAAAGAATATAAGGCCAATAAAACCTTTTAGCGTCATATTTCGTTTCGCTAAAAAGTAGCAACAGTTCTCAAAAACTGCAAGTCTCTATCTCTAATTATAACCAATATAACCTGCAATTGCCACGAAATTTGGACAACCTGTACAAGGTTTTTACTTATATTTTGCCTCTCACTCTTAACTATAGCCAAGAAAAATAGAAAAAATCATATCCTGTATAAAAGATTTATACTTTTTTATTTATTATTATCTTTTAAGAATAAAAAATAAAACAAATTAACATTAAAACTTAAGAAAAATGAACTAACTTTTTTAAATGAAACACCCTGTTATTTGTTATTTTAAAAAGCCAGGAAACAGGGCCTTTTAAACCTAAATAAAATTTCCATTAGATCTACAGTCTCAGCTACTCTACCGAGGTATAGTCCAGGTAGAATACCTGATTGCGAAAAAAAATTGCCTTACCAACCAACCAGCAAACCTATGGTAGGTATAGTTTTGTTAAGTGCATCATAACTATGTAAAAAAGCACTTCCGGATCAAAATAATGTGTTAGGGAAAGAAGGGGGTGGATTTTAGGAAAAAATATTTTTTTTTTGCAATTTCAAGCTAAACAATACATCCTATTAAAAAGTTATATGTAGACGTTGTTGACTACAACTTATAAACTAACTATTTTACCCTAACCTTAAAAATTTTCGAGAAAAGTAAAAATGCTGTTTTTTTAATCGTTAACATAAAGGTAAAGTACTCCATTCTACTACACTACATAAAGTGTTAAAGAAATAAAAAAAATTTACCACTTCAGAGCTTTTGTTTCACACTTTAAATTAATGTCTTATTTGAATGCCTACTACAATAAACTTAAATATCCATTTATGCAATCTAACAATAAACGCGACAACAACTGAACCAAACGGTCAAGTTACCTTTGATTTCGTCATTATTTCTTTTAGTTCATGTGTCACTAGTTTTAAAATTTGACAGTTTGCAAATAAGTTATTGAAAATTAATAGTAATAATAAATTTGGATGACTAAGAAATTAAAAGAAATTTATACTGTTTTAGTAGTATTTCTACAAAAAGTAAGTACATGAAATTTTCTAGAATTAAATAATAAATGCATGGTTATGAAGAGGATAATTGTCTCTTGAAAAATAAGAAGGCTATGATTTTTGTTGCAATATATTGGCTGTACTGCAAAAATTAAAATTCATAAGTTTGGATAAATAAAACATGTATAAAATGGTATTTTGGGAAATTTTAATACGGTCGTGGAAAAAATGTAGTATGTAACACATGCATAAAGTGTCTTTTTTACTCTTTGATTGGATTGCCGCACTCGCCTAACGGCTCGTGCTGTCGAACTTCCCATTCGTAAAAAAGTATCACTTTATGCACTTGTTACATAAATTACTATTTCGGTTTTCAATTTTTATCTTTTACAACAATAGTGTGATTAAGCCGACAGTTGGATCAAATATACTTTATACTATTCTAAATGAACTGTATTTTTTAATAATAAATATGCAACTGTAATTACAAAAACTTACTTAAAAAAAAACAAAAAATATAACCGCTGTTTTGATTTATTTATTTTCATCAAAAATGGTCCGCTAAGGGCTCATGTTTTTTTGTTTTTTGTCAACTTTTAATGAATACAGTAAAAAATATATACTTCAAGTAAAAAAATTAAGAAATAATAAACACAAAATATTGACATTTTTTATTATACTTATACATTGTGATACTTTAGTCGAAAAATTATTATTATTTATTTAAATTGTAATAATAAAAAACTTTTGAATATTTAAAAAAATGTAAATTAAATTTTAGGCGTTGAGCCAGGGAACATGTGCGATCTCAGGTCTGGGGAGTGAGTGTAACCCACAAATGTGAATTCGTCATAAAGGTAGTAGTAAATGTTTGGTATGCTTAACAACGCTAGGACGTCACAAAGATGGCCGCCGGGCATAAATCGTAATTAACCATTCAAATGTCTAGTTTTATAAGAAAGAAGTATAAGTATGAGACAAATTTTAATTAAGCATGGGGCCAGGATCAATGTCATAAAAAAACGTCTTTTATATAAACAGTGTTTACTTAAGTTCCCATTATATGAAAAACTTTTTATTTAGTGACGAAAAAGTTATTCCCTATAAAAAATTCTGCATAGTGGAAAACCTAAAATGCAATTATCAAATATTAATATTTTGCAGTAGTATATAAGGTAAGTCAAATGAATTTTGCTCAAGAGCAAAGTACCTTTATTTTTTATATTATTAAAAAAGTTATAAAGAAAAGTTGTTGAGTATCAAAGATACTTTTTGAATATGCAATAGGGTTATTTAGAAGAAAAACTTTTTTATTTTTGCAATAACAAGCAATTTCTGTGATTTTTTGACATTTCTTAGGCTTCCCTTACACTTTACATTATTTCTAAACAAGTTTTTTAAATGATATTTTACTTAAAAATTACAAAAAGGTAGATTACTCTTAAAAAAAATCAGGCTTCTTAAGTTTTTGGTACCCTGTATACAAAACCCAAATTCTTTTTCGTAAATTATATTTTTGTTACAAACCAAAATTTTTATCTGGAATAACTTTTTCTCCAAAAATATTGTTTATATCCATTTGTTCCCTTGTAAAACCTATTTGTGGACAGTCTGTGTAATAAAATTATGATGCGGTTTTATTTTTTATTAAATTAAGGATTTGTATTTAAATTTAAATTTTTCTATAATAATATCTGATTTTAACGCAATAATACTAAAAACGCCTAGTCCTCATCTTGGACCTATAACTGCCCAGCAGCCATTTTTGTGACGTTCGCCGCCAAATGGCGGGATGGTTCCAAAAACAAAAAGGGAATTGTTTTCTTATCGGACATCGGATTATCGGATTATCGGATTTTGCTGGTTTTTGGCACACGGGTGTTTTTTTGGGGCGCTAATTATGAATCTGAAAAAAATTTAGTCGGCAACGTTTCCTTCTCGAGATGTTCATCGATAACTCATCAAAAATTCTATAAACATTTCCACCAAATTTTTGAAGATAATTAAAAGTCTGCTTATTATTTTTTAATATATCGTATGTGTCATCCAGCTTCTTGTTATACACGTATTTACCACGCCTTTATGTAATAGAAATAACGAACTTTAATTAAAATCCAGCTTATAATACCCATTTTTAGTTAAAGCCCGCATTTTTAATAGCATTACTGTATCTTCCGATACCATTTTACTGGAGTACAAGCGTTTTATTTTCGTACATAATTGTCATTAATAAGTTTATTTAAACAATAATTAAAACCAGTTTTTTTCACGTCTAGGAAGGTTGAATCGCGAAAAGTAAATATAGTTTTATAATTTCTCTAATTAATTTGGTATTCAAACGCTCGTAAAATTTCGTACAATTTGTTTACATTATACATAACTTTCCTCTTTAGTTTAACCATTGATGAGTTAAGAGGTAACCACACATGTATATTTATAAGGTAACAATCACTTTTACTCTTGTAATGATAGTTCTTTCTACAAAGAATAATGATATTTAATGACTCATCCGACAAGTTCAGATAAATCCAATTATGGTAGCATTATTCACAAAGCTTTAGCAATCTACTAATACATTTTTTCGTAGATTCTTCTTTGTTACTATTAATTACATAAAGTTAAATGTTTTCAAATTTATCAACTAATCAACATTGGGTCTAAGCTACTAAATTTAAAAAAACATAATCACAAACAGTAATCCTGTTATTATACTGGATTACAATTTATAAGATACTTTTATTTATTACACATAAATTTAGACTTTAGATTGGTAAACCATAATTTTAGCACGGTTGCCATCTTTTTGACTTAATAAGTTAATTAAACTACCGAATTTTATGAAGTACCATTTTAAACAATATCATGTCATTCTGCATCATTCAAAATTTGTATAATACTTTTATTCCTTACACATAATACTAGACTAGAATGGTTAATTACGATTTTCGCCCGGCGGCTATCTTTGTGACGTCCTAGCGTTGTTAAGCATACCAAACATTTACTACTACCTCTATGACGAATCTAAATTTGTGGGTTTCACTAACTTCCTAGACATGAGACCAAAACATCAATTTTTGACTATCTGGCTCAACGCCTACTTGTTGGGGGTTACAAAAGAAAAAATTAACAAAATCTTTTGAATTTAAAATCAGCATTTTGGAAAAACTGGTCGCATAATCCAAAACTAAGAAATACAAAATTTTACTTTAATTGGGATTATACAGGGCAAGTTATAACCAAAAATATAAAAAAAAATTCTAGTGTAAAGTAAAGTAAGTAAAGTAAAATTTTATGAGTAAATGTTGTAGAGAATTTAATTTTTTATGCGACCAGTTTTCCCAAAATGCTGATTTAAAATTCAACAAATTTTGTTTGATTTGTCCTCTTGTAATACCCAAATTTTACATCTAAAAATGTTTTTAAACTTTTTAAAATATTCAAACATTTTTTAAAATCACAACTTTAATAAATAATATTAATTTTTTGACGAAAGTAACACAGTGTACGAGTATGATAACAAATGTGTATTATTAATTTTTTTCATTTAAAGTATTTTTTTATTGTATTAAATAAAAGGACAAAAAAACGAAACAAATGCGCCCTTAGGGAACCATTTAGGATAAAAAAATTAATCAAAATGGCGGTTTAATTTTTTTTGTAAGTTTTTATAATAACGGCTGCATATTTAATAACAAAAAAACAGTTGATTTAGAACGGTTTAAAGTATTTTTAATTCAACTTTTAGCTTAATTAAATTACTTTGTAAGAGATAAAAATTAAAAACCAAAAAATTGTGTTTTTCACGTTTTTCGAAAATTTGTAAGGTAAGGCTATTACATAACTTGTAGGTTTTTATAATGTCGACAACGTTTACATTTCACTTTTTTAATAGGATGTATTGTTTAGCTTTAAATTGCGAAAAACCATTTTTACCCTTAAAAACCAGCCCCTTCTTTCTCTAACACATTATTTTGGTTCGAAAGTGTTTTTCTTACATAGTTATGATGTACTAAACAACACTATACCAAAGTTTGCTGTAAGGAATTTTTTTATGACCATTTTTTCTGCTATTTCGCCTGGGCTATAGGTGTAATGGAAATAACATCTACTATTTTTCACATTTAAGTAGTCATATTTCGAAAACTATTAAAGATAGATGTAATATATGTAATATTTTTGTAAAGTTTTTAAAATATCTTTTAAATAGTGACATAATATACAGGGTGTTCCTTTTACAAAAAAAGTTTACCCCTTTAATTTTCTTGTTATTTTAATGTATTTTTTTTGCCCAAACAATAGTAAATTAGAAATTATGCAACTTTTATAAAGGTTTTTTTCTATTTACCTTGATTATTATAATTAAAAGTGGGTGGCAAAATATAAATAAAAACCTTATCTATACAATACAGGGGGAGTTTTTTAAGTTAGTATTTTCCTTTAAACACTGTATTAAATGCAAAAAGTAGAAACATTTTTTAATCAAAACTATGTCCGGGGATGCCTAATTTCCAAAATACAGGTGGGTAAAGTTTTAAGAAAAAATTACCTTTTTATAACTTTAGTACCTCTCCAGATATTTCTACAAAATTTGGTACACTTTTTTGACCATTACATAACACTTTAAAAAAAAGTTACCAGTGGCGTTTTTTAAATATTTGTTGTTTTTTATTTAAATATATATTTTTAGTATCCATTTACTTTGGAATTAATTTGATTTTTGATGTTATTTCATACGACAAACGGTTTTTGCTTCAAAAAATAAAAGCCATTTTGATACATGGCATAATCGCTAAAATTTAATATGGTGTTTTGTGTGTAAAATTCATTTTTGTATAATTTGTATTAAACTACCTATATACTTACATTTTACCACAATTTTAATATTATTAAAAACTTGTTGCTCTTCGGAAGCTATTACACAGTCTAAAAGCTAACTTAGAAATAAGTCACCATATCACATTTTAGCGACTTTGCCATTCATCAAATTTACTTAAATTTGTTTAAACGAAATCCGCTTGTCGGACGAAAAAATATTAGGAGACCAAATTAGCTTCAAAGTATGGGCATTTAAAAAATAATAATAATTTAAAGAGAAAGCGGTGGCGTACTATTACTTCGTTTACAAAAACTCAATACAAATCCTGCTCTAAGGCTACAGGTAATTTTTTAAAACTTTTATAGCAAAAATGTAATATAATGGTCCACAAGAGTTTACCAAATTTTTGGAGAGATCTAAAGTGGTGGGAAAGGTATGATAAAAAGGCAATTTTTTTTTAATTTCACAGCTTGTATTAAAAAAAACGTTATTTATTATACAAGGAAAAAAGATTTAGATTTTAGCTTGAGGTGCGGTTGTAATATATTTTATTTAAAAAATGTTTAAATTTTCTTGCATTTCATACAATATTAAAAGAAAAAACAAACCTAAAAGTAACCCTGTATATACATATAGCGTCAACTTAAATTACTAATTTATTATTTTTTTAAGCCTTAAAAAACTTTAAATTTTTTAAATATTATTTTACGTTATTAAAATGTCTATGTTTTTTGTTAAAATAAAAAGGTATCACTAAGTTGATGATGTACACATAAACAAATTAGAAAATTAGCTATAAAGCAAAGATTTTAATTATTTCAATATTTTATTAAAAACGGTTATTTTTGCACTAAAAACCGCATTTGATGATGTCAGCAAAGTCGATGGGTGACTACCAGAAAACACCATGTGCTGTTGGCTGTGTTTTTAAAATGGTGTGGTGTAGTTTAGAGGTGAAAATTATTTATATGATTTTTGTGGTGGCACCACCGATTTTCTGAAAGATGCCGCTTTAAGCAATATTTCATTGTTTCTAGACATTTATAAAATCGGAAGGAACGCGGGTTAAAAACTTAACATACATGCCTTCGTGAACTAGTTTAAAAAATAAAAAAACCTTTTCAATTTATATTTTTCAAGACCTAATTATCGCGAAATACACATCCTATTTTATTATAAAGATATCTCTTTTGGCGTGTCGAAATTACTTTAATTATAAATTTTTAAACAAACCAAATACACGGTTTTTGCTAATAAACAAAAAAATATATGATGAGTCATTGTTCAAATAATTGTTATGACGATACAATATAATAACAATTTATTGGAATAGGACAATAAATTCCTTTTTCCAATAATCCTGGTATTTTACTAATTTTTAAATTAAAAGGTTTTTAAAATATTTTCCATTATATTGTAGAAGGCGGCATATATTTACAATAGTGTCGGTAACAATACCAAAGACATTAGAAAGAAGACTTGATAATGCTGTAAAATAAATAATTATAAATAAGTTTTTACATAGAGAACAATTTAAGACCGTATAGAAAAGGTTTTTTTAAATTAAAGTTACTGCATATCTAAAGTCTTTCCAACAGAATAGCTCTAAAAGTAATATGCAACTTTATTTTTTAAAGTGTCTAAAAAATTAGACATTTAATCATTACAATTCTTTCTTAAAACACTATAAAGTCACGTACGTATACCAAAAAATAATTTTCCAATGTTTACTCTAAACTTTTATTCTTTACTCAAAAGCGATTACTTCTACTCGCCTATTCAAAAAGCAAAGAGAATTTTAAGTTTCTGTATATAGCGTAAGTTTAAGGTTAAAACGAAAACGTTGCTTTTTTAAAGCTTCTTTAAGGAATTTACATGCTCTTTATACAACACAATAGTTTCCAGCGATACAAAAGTATTATCAAATCAATAGTAATTTTAAAGTTATAAAAGTACTATACTTAACAACTTTTAGATAACTACCATCAATTAAATAAATCTGTCGAACCAATACAGAACATAATATCCATAATAAGTTTATTAAAAAAATGAAGAAATTAAACGGTCAAAGCAAAATGTCAAATTTGTCACCGCTATTAAAAATACATGCATAAATTCTTCTCACCCTGTATAATCCTGGTTTACCGAACAGCCGCTAATCTATGAAAGAAGCAATAATATGAGGAAATTTGGTTTGCCCAAATAAAAGGTATAACTGAAGTAAGTTTTTGCTTATTTCAACTTTAGAGCTTAATAACTTCCCAACAGAGCGCGATATAACTTTTTATATGTTCTAATATTATTTTGAGTCACTCTATGACCCCTATTATTAATAACCAAACCTTTACAGACACCCTGTGTTCACTTTTTGTAGTAAAAATAAGTAATTATTTTTATTCTATATGTGACAAAAAGGACTATTTTAGAAAAGCTTTGGCGCAAACTATAAATGCTATAGTAAAAATAAAGTTTTTTAAAGAACATAAATACACTTCTGGACAAAAAAAACGGTTAAAAAATTGTTAAAATGTAATCTTAAATACCTTGGTTTTTTGAGTAATTTCAATTATCTTTTCGTTCAGTGGTAGCTTTTTCTATCAAGATTATTTAATATGGGAATTGCAAAAAGTTTTATAATTACACAGGGAAGAGCCAAATGTTACATTTTTACCCAAAATTTCGAACACCCTGTTGAATAATTTAACGTCACAATTTTTTTTTAGTGTATTGGATTTTAAAACCCCGTCTTTTCTAAACTTTTTTACATCAATATCTTTATTCTAAACGAAGTTTTTTTTAAGAAGACAATGTTTGTGTGTAGTTATACTTTTACACCTTTCTTAAAATTTTATTTATAAAATAAAAAATAAATACAAATACCTATAAGTTTGTTAAATAGGCTTCGTAGTTTTCAAATCAGTAATCAGTATTTTAATTTATGATATCACTTAAGATAAACAAAATACGACAAAAAGTGTGATTTAAAAAAAAGAACACAAGTAAAAAAATATATTGGTGGGATAAGACCCATTAAAATCGGTAGAGAATATAAAACGAAAATTAAAGGAAAAATAATTTCAAGGGGGAGTTTATGTGTAAAATAAAGTTTTTCTCGATTTCCGGCAAAAATACAAGTCCTTTCTTAAAAAGTTAAATGGATTGAAAAATTGTAGGCATTAAGAAGATCCTTAACTTTTGTATTTACGCTTTCTTTACATAACCTCAAAATTTATGTGAAAAACTTCAACCATCAAGTTTTAGATTTTGTATTTTTATCTTTAACAAAATTATTTTATCAAAATTTGGTAAAAATATATCTTTGCATGTCCCAAATACACTAATTTTTTAAAGTTAAAATATTTGTTTTTTCACATAATTTTGACCTAATATAAAAAAACATAATTATTTTCAATCTGAAATTAATGTATTAAAATATTGACAGTCTCAAAAAGTCGGTGGCCTTTTCGTTTCTATACTTTCTGATAATGTAAAAAAATATACATTGCAATAGGAAATGTTCTCTTTTTAAATCAGTTTTAGACAGGGTTAATAATTTTTGAAACAAAAAAACAGTAGTTAAATAAAACCAAATAAGTAATTTGGAAAAAATAACAACAATAAATAAAAAAGTAAATTATGCGCGATATATGATCGGGAAGTGGAACGGGGTGAGTATTTATTTACCGTAGTAATCAATATTTTTAGACCGTCAAACAAAAATAATTTTAATGAAGAAAAAAGCCCATTAACTTTTCTGAAGATGTTGATATTTTGACACGTGAAGATTTAATTGAAAATAAGAGTACCTACTTTTTAAAAATAAAGTTACAATAATATGTAAATAAATATATATTTTTACTTAAAAAACAGAACAGTATATTTGGGATCTCTAAGGTAAGTTTTTATTAACTTTCGTAAAAAAGTGTTTTTGTGAAAGATAAATATAAGAAACCAAAAACTTCGTTATTTTATATTTTTTTCATACATTTTAAGTTTATATAAAGAAAGTGTAAATACAAAAACTGCTTGTACATCTTTTTATTGTCGTAAACTTTTCAATTTAAATTTTTTCTCTATAATTTACAGTTTTTCTGAAAATAAAAAAAAGTTTTTACCTTTAAACCCTACTCCCTTTCTTCCTCCCGACCTCAGATTATCCGTAATTTATTTTTTATAAATTTTTGTTTTATTTTCTACCTTTTACAATTGGTTTTTTACTACAATACTTTTTTCGTTTCAAAAATTATCGATAATGGTCTATACTACTTTTCTCGTAAGTAATTGTCCACCACATTTAAACTCTTTTTTTGTTCCTTTTTCGCTTTATTTAAATTAATTAAAATATTAACTTGCATTAATAAATTTAAATTATGGTTTGCTAAATATTTAGCATTATTATTACTATTATTATTATTTTTTGAATTATTTAACGTATAGGCTGAACAAAAATATTTTATTCATTTTCTTATTATCCTTTTAAAGATTTATACAGTGACCTTCAAACATGTTGAACCATATAAATAACTTTTTTATTTCTCTATATATATCTAATATGTGCACAAGTCAAGAGGTATGATACACTGATCAAAATTTAAATAATCTATAGCGTATACGAGGTAGGTGCAAATTAACAAATATCAGACAAGAAAAAACTACCTTTAATTTTAAACATAAAGAAAAAAATTATTTTAAAAGCTTGTTTAGAATTAAAAGTTATGTCATATTTTAAAAATAGAACCTTTTATTAAGAAATTAAAAAAAACTAACTTTTTAACTTCCAACAACCCGTATAAAGATGAGGTCAAAATTAATTAACTGCCGTAAATTATCCTTATTGTCCTAAAATTTTTAAAAAATGTTCAAGCTTTGTTATTGGTAAAGCATTTAGTACATGTAGATCACTTTAAAAAACAAACGTAAATTTTTGCTTTTTGTGGTCCAAAAGGCTAAAATACAAACTTATGTTTGTTTTTTACAACAAAGCTTTGACATTTTTTTTATGTTTTAAATTTAAGGTCAATTAGAATAACTTACGGCAATTAATTTAATTTGATCTAATCTTTATACGGGGTAAGTAGGAAACGTATTTATTTTTTCATTTTAAATTAGGATGCTTTGCTTTTAAAATATGACATACCTTTTAACTTTAAACAAGTTTTTCATATTTTTCTCTAAGTTCAAAAATAAAGGTAGTTTTCTCTTGTGGCATATTCGTTAAAATTCATTTACCTAGTATACACTGTGGTTTATTTAAATTTTGATCAGTGTTTTGCGAGTTTTGGTGTATGCAGAGGTTTTTAATAAAAATTAAAAAATTTAAAAATTAAAATTTAAAAAAATTCCACATGGTTCAACATTTCTGGCGGTCACAGTATAATGTTTACGCTTCAGCATAAAAAAATTGACTACTTTATATTTAGGTTAAATACTTAGAAATAAAAATTACCTTTAAAACTGCAAGTTTGTTTATTTACAAAAAAAAGGTTTTTTATTTTTTTAAATTAAAGATGGTAAAAATTTAGGTTTTTATATTGATGCAATACATTTTGTAGTTTTAAATTTTAAAGGACAATTTATAAAATACACTTTGTAAATTGTATACAAGCCTAATTTTTCTCGATTATATCGCAGACAAAAAATCGTAACAGACATTTTTGAAAATAAACAAAATTGCATATTTAACAATATTATTTAATTTTTACATTTTTTTACAAGAATTTTTGATAAGGGCAAAAATACAGGTACTTTATTTTTGGGAAAAAATACATTTTTGGCCAAACCTCGCAGATGACAAACATTAACGGTTCTTTCTTCTTGAACAAAATTTATATTTTTGAGATACTTCGTATACGATTAAAAACAAATATTATCTGATAATTTTTAGGTTTTGGACCATACAGAACTTTTTATAAGGATTTTTGTAAATTAATTATAAAAGTTTTCCACATGACGCCAACTTACGTAGACACACTGTATATAGTTCATCTTTACAACTTCGGAAAATTGTCTAACCGGTTATTTTAAAAATGTTAAAAGTTTAATATTTGATTTTATTCAATTTTCAGCTGTATTTACAACAGTAAAGAATATTATTCTTTTTTTAGATGTACCCCAAAGACCAACATAATAAATTGTTGGGTTTGAATATTTACTCAGTTTATTCAAAAGGAAAAAAACTCTCTTTGGCTTCTAGTATAAAAACATCTTTTATTATCAAATATATTTTGCAGAGTGCTTTTGGTACAAATAAATTGATCATATTTTCTTGTTAAAACGTATTTTTTTGTGTTATAACAGACACACTCATGGTTTAAAAATTACTATAATTTAGCAAATTTGAAAATCCACTTTTATTTGTAGGATTACGTTAGTATTTATTATCGCACACAAGCAAAATATTTTAAGGTACTATTTGATTTATTTCTAAGGTAAAACCAAAATTTTATTAAAAATATTTGCCAAAAAAAATATATAATATTTTTTTCTTTTAGGTACTTGATTAAAACAATATTATTGTTTTTGCTTAGTTTACTTATTTCAAATTTTTTTACTCCATCTTTATTTTTACTTTATCCTCTGTAATTATGTATATTTCCTGGTAGGTACTTTAGTTTATTCTTATAATGCACCTACATTATTTGCTAAGTGTAAACAGGTAATGATTTATCATCAAGCATTCAAGAGTAGCAGACCAAATAAAATAATATTTAGTTTCAAAAATATAATTATAGTTAAGACCAGTTTTGGTTATGATAATGTACTTGCTACTTATTCTGCTTTATTTATTATTAGGCAATTAGACAAAAGACATGTTTTATATAATGACCTCCATATTTGTTTAATCGTATAGAAAACATTTTTTAAAGTAAATTTAATTTAAATAAATTATATTACATAATTTTTCACAGAAAAAAAACACTTTAATTTTTAAACTTAGAACAAAATATCAGTTAAAAAACTTGTTTAGAATTAAAAGTTATGTTTAAGTTTAAAAAAGAATCTTCTGCTTACAAATCGAAAATAAAATATACTTTTTCAACTTACTTTAGGGAACAAAAGTTTAAGGAAAAGAGGCAAAAAATATTTTTAAAATACATTTAAATTTAATATTTTCTTACATATTTATTGACTATATTATTCAGGGAACACGAGTCATTTTGGGAACAGTATTAAAGAGTCATTAAAAACATATAAATTTTTAGATATTTATTATAGTCCCATAAAAACATCCTAAGTTAGTGCATGTAAAGGTAATTATTTATAAAAAAGACCAATATTTTTGTTTTTCCTAAATTGTACACAAACATAAGCAACTTTCCTTATTTTCCTGTTATATTATCCTTTTAGAGGATTTCCTGTGTATAATTAATAATTTTTAAATTTATTGTTAAATTATATTGACCTCTTCTACCTCCTTAATCAAAAAAATATATGCAAAAATATTTTCTAACATTTTAATGTAATAATAAATAATTAAGTTTTGTTAAATATGGAAATTACCAGAAAAGTACTTAATTCTATGCTTGCTTAATCAGGCTATGTTTTAATTACAAGCTAATTGACAATTTAAACTACTTATTATGATCGTAGCTTGCATTTTTTTGTTACAAAATTAATCTTGAAAATTTCCAACTTGGTAATTTTAAGGCAAATGTATGCTTGTTTTGTTTAATTGGGCTAAATTTTAAAAATTCCTTAAAATTATTACATTTTACATTTTAATTTAATAGAAATTGCCTTAGTTCTATGGATTTCCATTTTTTATGTCTTTTTGTTACAATTCCTAGAAAGAAAATTTAATTAAAATTATTTTAATAAATAATGTTCGCAAAAGTTTAAAAGTCAATTTTGGGATTAATCTTAAATAGAGAACAGAAATAATTATTGGGATTGGGATTGGGAAATTGGGATTTAATCTTTAACACAGAACAAAAACATAAAAATAAATTTAAAAATCTATAATAGCTCAGGCGGAATAGCAGTATAAATGGTCATAAAAATCCTTACAGCAAATTATTGGTACACTGGTTAATGCATAATAACTATGTAAGAAACACAATTCCAACAATCCCGGACGAAAATAATCCTCTAGAAAATGAAGTGGGGTGTTTTTCAATTTTTTTTCAATTTTTAGTCAAACAATACATTCTATTAAAAAGAAGTCAAATGCCAAAGTTGTCGACAATAAAACAAAACTTTAACTTATGTGAAAACCTTTTTACCCTTACCCCAAAAATTTGTAAGAAAAGTTTAAGAAACTGTTGTTTCGGTTTTTAATTTTTATCTTCCACACACATGGTTTTGATTAGGCTAAAATGTGAAAAAATATACTTTATTCTATTTTTTTTTATCTTTGGACAATCCACGAAGGCTCAAAGCCTAAATACTAACGTACCGTGGGGTGTCTTAACCAAGGTAAGAGAAAGTTTGTTAACACGGGACTTAAAAACTTGAAGATTTGGGGGGAAGGAAAGACCTTTGCTGGCAGTAGGTTCAACAGTCTAGAAACTCTGGAGAAGTTTGGGGCCTGTCCAATTGGACCGTATAGGGATGCATACGTGCGGCACCACGATTTTCTCTGTTAGGAGCTGTAAGAGGAGGGACTATACTGGATTATTCGTCGGAGCAGAAGCCGTAAAAGTATCTATAGAAGAGCGATAGATCGCCCACAGCTCGACGATGGGTAAGAGAAGGAAGTCTTTGAGTAAGTAAAGGGTCATTAATAAGACGAACAGCTCTTTCTTTAAATGGCATCAAGGATGCTGAGGGTTGTAGGGGATGCCATTCACCAGACATGAGAACAATATTCCGAGGAGGGTCGAATTTGGGACACATACAAAGTGTATAAATTAGAAGGAGAAAAATACTTTTTGGCTGGGAAAAGAAATCCAAGCTTGTGCGGTGTCTATAAATACAATGTGCTGATGCCAGTTAAGGTTATTCCCAAATGTGACGCCCACAAGGTTAAATATTTCCCTGCTCTGCAAAACCTTGCCACTCATAAGCAAAGGGTGAGTGTTTAATAATTTTTTCGCGACAAGGAACATGATTGTGTTTTGGATGCATTAAATTGAACGAGATTTTTGGCGCCCTAATCCAATATCAAATTGAGATCCTGTGAAAGAGATATCTGCATCACCCTGCGTTTGCTTTCCAAGTCGGGTAGAGAGATTGGTTTAAGAACCAGAAAAGAGTGAGGGGTACTATCGTCAGCATAACTATGAATGGGATTGGTTTTGGAAGAAAGAAGGTCGTTGATGTGAAGAAGAAACAAAGTTGGTGCTAGTACTGAACCCTGAGGTACTCCAGCAATAATTTCGTGAAAGCTTGAAGAGTGACCATGAACAATGACTGATATACGTCGACTAGAAAGATAACTGGAGAGCCAAGAGCAAAGTTTAGTTGGAAGACCGTAGGAGGGAAGTTTATTAAGAAGTGCGTCACGCCAGACTTGGTCGAAATCTTTAGATATATCAAGAGCAACGATCTGGGACTCACCCAGAAACTCAAGAGACTTGTGCCAGTTGTATAAAACGAAGGAAAGAAGATCTGCTGTAGATCCTTTGTGAAGAAATCCGTATTGCCTGTCATGTAAAATTTTATGTTTTTCTTAATACCTAAGCATTTGCGAGTTAATGGATTTCTCCATTACTTTACAAAGCATTGAGAGGAGTGAAATGGGTTTATAGTTGGATGGAAGAGATTTAAATCCTTTCTTTGTCATTGTATACAGTGTGTTTACGTAAGTTGGCGGCATATGGGAAACTTTTTGTTATTAATTATACCAAAAAAAAGTTTTGCATGGTGCAAAACCTAAAATGCAATCATCAGATATCAAATTGTGTCAGTCATCGGCGCCGCCTGGATAAAATCCCGGGGAGGGTGGGGGGAGAGGGAGAACCAGTGAAGTGCAGAAGTTTTTTTATTAAAAATTTCTTGCTTTAAAATTGCTTATTTTCCATTATTTTTTGCATTAATAGTACAAAAATTATCTTAAATTATACAACCGTTTAAATATTCATACGCTTAAACGATCTTGCGACATTGTAGAACGCAATCAAGTTTTTATACGTCTAGTAGGGGAACGGCCAGACTTAAAAGCGAGCGAGCGAGCGAGCGATTTTTTCATAACCCTATGCATAAATGCAAGTGGCCACATTAACACTCAGCGGACGGACGAAAATTAACATGTAGCCTTTGCATTCCAAAAAATCGTTCGTTCCCTTGTCGCACGCCCGCTCTTCATTTTGCTGCGTTCCCTGTCTGCTGAATGAACGTTCCAATATTGCCGTTGTTGGTGGCATGGTTCAAAACATTTTATGGTAGGAATAAAAGTACATTTATTTAGGGCGGATGAGAAAGCCTTGATGGCGGTACAAAATACCGGGGCCCGTACTGATGAAGGGGGCACGCGCGGGATGAAAAAACGTAAATGAAGCAATGGAGTTAGGACCTTTTTTTGCTCTTCAACTTTTCGGAAAGTAATGTAAAGATGTAAAGAATACCAGTTTCAACGAAGTAAGAACATTTTATTTTTTTTTATCTTTAAGTTTTTTAAAGGCAACTTTGAAAAGTAAAGGACATTTTTTCTTTTTTGCTCTTTAACTTGTTTTCGTTAATTAAGGGTGCTTATAACTTTTACTTGTACCACGGCCTGGCACGGCTCTCCGCGGCCCTGCATTTATTTAGCACATTTTTTATTTTCATATCTTTGTTTTTTATCAATTGATCGTTGTTGCCAATAGTAAAGCCATGTTTTGCATTCATTTCTTTTTTAAATTTTTAATTCATATTACACAAAAAGGTTTTCGTTTCTGTTTTCTTCTTAATGTTATTCTCTGTCATCTGACTTGGATGCAGAACTCAAATAGGGAAAATGCATCATTTGCTTTGTTAGTAAATCTTATCTTTTGTGACTAAATCAGAGAATTTAAATATGGAATGAAAATTGTGATTTTGTAATATTATTCTATTAATGTTTGGTATTGATAATTCTATTCTATTCCTATGAGTTTAACAAGCATTAATTCAAAGAACTTGTGTTTTATTTTTCAAGTTTTACCTCTCTAACTACTCACTACGCATCACAAAACTCAAAGAAACTACGCTACTAGCTAAAATAGCTACCTACAATACAAGCTTAAAAAACTATATATATAAAAAGGACCAACAGACAGTCGCCAGCAAATAAAAATATATTTTTACTGGGTCAGTCTGCACCAACAAGAACCCTTATTTACTTTTTTTTAATTATAAATAGTGCACTAATGTACAAACCTAAAGTTTTACCATTATCACAGAAAAAAAAATTTTGGTATTGAACAAAATTGCATTATTCGAAAGTAATTTTTAATTCTAAACATATTTTCTTTAAAACAATTTGGGATATTAGCAAAAAAGCAGGTACTTTACTTCTGAGCAAAAATTACATTTTTGGCCAAACCTCGTACTTAACTGACACAATTTATTATCTGATGATTGCATTTTAGGTTTTGGACCATGCAGAACTTTTTGTAAAGAATAACTTTTTTCGTAAAATTAATAATAAAAATGTTTCCCATATGCCGCCAACGTACGGAGACACACTGTATACTTTTCTTTGTCAAATTTTAAAAAATTTAGGACCGGATTATTTACATTCGGTAAATTCTAGGACGAAGGGCACATTATTAGGTTCAATGCGATCCGTCAAATTGGATTTGATTTTTACGATGTACCCTTAGTCAGTTACTCATACATATTTGTTCTATTTTAAAAAATAAAACTACTTTACTCTAGGTCATTTTTTTAATATTTTTAATTATAACTGGTCTTGTATATTACGAATCAAAGTAAAGTTTTTTATTTCTTAGTATTGCACCAAGCGACCCGATTTTCCAAAATGGCGATTAAAAATTCAAACACTTGTGTTCTATTTGTCCTTTTGTTATACCCATCCTGGGACACACTGTATACCTGTAATACAACTTTCACATTTAAAAATGTTTTAAAACTTTTAAAATAATAAAATATTCTTTTTAATTACAATCTTAATAAATAATAATAATTTCTTGATAAAAGTACCTAACACAATGTACAAGTATATCCAATTAAAAATTTCATCTACATTGTATACGGTAAGATGTATTTTAACTTTGATCAGTGCTTTGTAAGTCTGAGCACAGTCGCGCTTGTGGTTTACTTCGGTGAGTCGGCCTTGTCAATTACCGGAGCCAAGCAGCGAGAAGCGCGACCATAACTTGGATGGGTGACCGGGGACGCGGTGTTCTGCTCGGGCGTAAACGACCGAGCAGCAACCAAGACCATATTTCCGAAACTAATAAAGTTCGATGTACCTAATTTTTTTTTGGAGAATTTAAATACTGTACTTTATATTTAACATGAAGAAAACTTTCCGCAATAAATTTAATGTTGTGTTAGTTCAAGAACCAATTTGAAAAATTAATTAATAAACAGGTCCCCCTTGTGAATAAGGGCCATTAGATCTAAAGTCGACAACCAACTACAAGGATACGATGCATTAATAAGAGAAATTCTGTTTACATTAGAAATGCGCGATGTTCATCGATGGTATGAAAACATCGATGTTAGGTTGATCGATGTTTGATGTTTTGCCGTTGATGGTAGGGTATCGGAAATATCAATGTTGTTTTCTTTTAACATCGACATATTTGCAAACAATTAATCAGGTATAATTTAAATTATTTAGTAAATATTTCTTATTTTTCTCACTAGGGTATTTATTTTAAATTGGGTATACGGATACACAGGGTGTTTTCTAACAACGGTACGAAACTTTAAGGTATGATTCCCTATATTATTTTATAAAAAAAAGTTTTTATAAAGATATGTCCGGAGTTGCTTCCTTACTAAAATACAGGGCGTTAAAAAAAAATGGTTTTTAAATATTTTTAATTTGCTTAAACAGATTTTAATAAAATTTGATATATTTATTTAAAGTTTTAAGGCGCTTATTTAGCCTCAAAAGACTAGTGGCATCTCACTGACTTTTTGGCATTTTAATTTTTTTTATTATCAAAAAATTAATAATACAGCTTTTAAATCTCTTTTTTTGTATCTATCTTCTTTTTCCAGAAAAATCTTAAAGCTACTTTAATTTCTTCTAAATAGTACCCATAAACAACATGATATAAAAAGCAAAAATTAATTTTAAACAATAATTATCTGCCTTAAATTTTTTTTTATCTTTGGACAAACCACGAAGGCTAAAAGCCTAAATACTAACGTACCGTGGGTGTCTTAAGCGATGTAAGAGGGAGTTTGTTGACACGGGACTTAAATACTTGAAGATTTGGGGGAAGGAAAGACCTCCGCGGGCAGCAGGTTCCACAACCTAGAAACTCTAGGGATAAAAGAACGAACAAAGTGGGAAGTTCGGGGCCTGTCCAGTTGGACCGTATAGGGATGCATACGCGCGGAACCACGGGTTTCTCTGTTGGGAACCGTAAGTGGAGGAACTATACTGGACAATTCTTCAGAGCAGAAGCCATGGAAGTACCTATAAAAGCGATAAATCCCCCACAGCCCGACGATGTGCAAGTAGGTGGTAGTGTAGCGATGTGCTAGTAGGTGGTAGAGGAGCTTTCCTCGCCTGAGGAGGTACCACCCCACTCACCCTTTAAAGAACCCGTGAAGTCTTAACGGACGTTTCGGGTTCTGGGTTTGTGAGTCAGTTTTCCTTCTTCCTTCTTTTTCTTTCCTTTTTTTTCTTTTAACCCCCAAACTATGTACAAATGATGGCGGCACACCCGGAAGTAAAATATTCCGGAGGTAAAATACCCCTCCATTCGAATCTCCGGGCGAGGGGTGCATCCGGGAGGCCTTCATCGAGAAGTTTAATTTCTTTTGCAAACATATGTGGGCTTAACACCAATATAAACTCCGTTCACCATCACCTTCAGTCATCTAAGCCCCACATACTGTTTCTAACGGAAACACAAATAAGTTCTAAATCTTCAACCAGCCACCTTCTCTTCCCAGGCTACGAACTTATTTCGTCTTTCCGCCCACATGGTGGCGTATGTGCTTACGTCCGCAACGATCTGGCTTGTGCTCGAGTTTCTAATCTTGAATCGGGTAGGCCTGATATCCTTTGGCTCAAACTTTCCCTTAGGTCTTCAACTAAATTTATCTGCTGTTTGTACCGGTCCCCATCTAATAATTCCTATGTCGAATTCTTTGACTTTCTTTCAACAAAGATCGATAGCATAATTTCTCAGTTTCCATCGGCTGAAGTAATCGTGCTTGGCGACTTTAATGTCCATAATAAGGATTGGCTGGGCTCTTCAAAAACTGACCCCCAAGGCAGAGCAGCCGAAATCTTCGCAGTCAGTAACTCTCTTACCAACCTTATTATGAAACCCACCTACTTTCCTAGAGTCCCAAATCATAGTTCAAATCCCCTAGATCTCTTTCTTACTACAAACCCCGAACTCTATGAAACATCTGTCACAGCACCCCTAGGTCGCTCAGATCATGGCTTAGTTACTATATCTTACCCTGCACATCCCGAGGTAAATGAATACATGCCACCACGCACCGTATGGCACTACAACTCAGCCGACTGGGATGGCCTAAGGGACTTCTTCGCCACTTACCCCTGGAATTCCATCTGCTTTTCTTCTCGTGATCCTTCCCAAATTTGCAATCAACTTACTGAATCAATTCAATTGGGCATTGAAACCTATATTCCACACACCATCAAAAACCCCAAAAATCCAATAACAAACCCTGGTTTTCCAAATCTTGTGAAAAAGCCAGAACTTTAAAAGTTCAGGCTCACAAGAACTTTCTACAGGATCCTAGTCCAGAAAACCGACAGGCCAGCATTGAAGCAAGAAACTACTACAATCAAACAATTTCTGAAGCCAAAGACTCCTTCGACAATCGTATCAAAAACAAAGTTCTTTCTTGCTCAAATGGTAGCAAATCCTTCTGGTCCTTTGCGAAAAACATAAGTAGGAATTTTTGTGCCAGTTCTTTTCCACCACTAACTTTGGAAGATGAAATTATTTCTACTGCTAAAGGGAAGGCAGAACTATTTGCCAAACAATTTGCTGCCAATTCAACCCTTGACCCTCCCGTAAATCATCCAATTCCAACGATTACCCCAGTTCCTCATAAAATGCCCGATATTATTTTTAAAGTAAAACACATTAAGCGTATCCTTTCCTCCCTTAACACCAAGAAATCGTCTGGGCTGGACGGCATACCAGCAATCGTTTTAAAAAAATGTGCTCCAGAACTTGCACCAATCTTAACTCGGCTCTTTCGAATTTCTTACGACACAGGTATCTTTCCGGAGAGCTGGAAGGCTGCACGTGTTCAACCTATTCCCAAGAAAGGATCTAAATCGCTTCCATCTAACTATAGACCAATTTCAATTCTCTCAGTTCTTTGTAAAGTAATGGAAAAATTAATTAATTCACAAATTCTTAAGTACTTGGAAAAACACAAAATTTTGCACGACAGGCAGTATGGATTTCGCCACAAAAGATCTACAGCAGATCTTCTTTCCTTCGTATCACACTGTTGGAATAAGTCTCTTGAGTTTCTAGGTGAGTCCCAGATCGTTGCTCTTGATATATCCAAAGCTTTTGACCAGGTCTGGCATGCAGCACTTCTTAATAAACTTCCCTCCTATGGTCTTTCAACTAAACTCTGTACTTGGCTCTCTAGTTATCTATCTGATCGACGTATATCAGTTATTGTGGACGGCCATTCTTCAAGCTTTCACCAAATAAATGCTGGAGTCCCTCAGGGCTCAGTTCTGGCACCAACATTGTTTCTTCTTCACATCAACGACCTTCTCTCGTCCACAACTAATTCCATTCATAGTTTCGCCGACGATAGTACCCTTCACTCCAGTTTTCAGGTTCCTAAACCCATCACTAAACCTGACTTGGAAAATAAACGCAGAGCGATGCAGATATCTCTTTCTCAGGATCTTAATTTAATATTGGATTGGGGCGCCAAAAATCTCGTCCATTTTAATGCATCCAAAACACAGTCATGTTCCTTGTCGCGAAAAGAGTCATCAAATACTCATCCTCTACTTATGAGCGGCCAAGTTCTACAGAGCAAAGACACCTTCAATCTCGTGGGCGTCACATTTGAAAGTAACCTTAACTGGCATAAACACATTGTATCTATAGCCACGGCAGCTTCAAAAAAGCTTGGATTTCTCTTTCGAGCTAAAAAGTATTTTTCCGCTTCTAATTTATACACTTTATATGTTTCCCAAATCCGACCTCCCTTGGAATATTGTTCTCATATCTGGGGCATGGCGTCCCCAACAACCCTGAGCATTCTTGATTCTATTCAAAGAAGAGCTGTTCGTCTCATTAATGATCCTTCACTTACAGAAAGGCTTCCCTCTCTTGCCCATCGTCGGGCTGTGGGCGATTTATCGCTTTTTATAGGTACTTCCATGGCTTCTGCTCTGAAGAATTGACCAGTATAGTTCCTCCACTCACGGTTCCCAACAGAGAAACTCGTGGTTCCGCGCATATGCATCCCTATACGGTCCAACTGGACAGGCCCCGAACTTCTCACTTTGTTCGTTCTTTTATCCCTAGAGTTTCTAGATTGTGGAACCTGCTGCCCGCGGAGGTCTTTCCTTCCCCCCAAATCTTCAAGTATTTAAGTCCCGTGTCAACAAACTCCCTCTTACCTCGCTTAAGACACCCACGGTACGTTAGTATTTAGGCTTTTAGCCTTCGTGGTTTGTCCAAAGATAAAAAAAAAAAAAAAAAAAAGAGAGAGGGAAGCCTTTCTGTAAGTGAAGGATCATTAATGAGACGAATAGCTTTTCCTTGAATGGAATCAAGAATGCTCAGGGTTGTGGGGGACGCCATGCCCCAGATATGAGAACAATATTCCAAGGGAGGTCGGATTTGGGACACATATAAAGTGTATAAATTAGAAGGGGAAAAATACTTTTTGGCTCGAAAGAGAAATCCAAGCTTTTTGAAGCTGCCGTGGCTATAGATACAATGTGTTTGTGCCAGTTAAGGTTACTTTCAAATGTGACGCCCACAAGATTAAAGGTGTCTTTGCTCTGTAAAACTCGGCCGCTCATAAGTAGAGGATGAGTATTTGATGACTCTTTTCGCGACAAGGAACATGATTGTGTTTTGGATGCATTAAAATGGACGAGATTTTTAGCGCCCCAATCCAATATTAAATTAAGATCCTGCGAAAGAGATATCTGCATCGCTCTGCGTTTGTTTTCCAAGTCAGGTTTAGTAATGGGTTTAGGAACCTGAAAACTGGAGTGAAGGTGTACTATCGTCGGCGAAACTATGAATGGAATTAGTTGTGGACGAGAGAAGGTCGTTGATGTGAAGAAGAAACAATGTTGGTGCCAGAACTGAGCCCTGAGGGACTCCAGCATTTACTTAGTGAAAGCTTGAAGAATGGCCGTCCACAATAACTGATATACGACGATCAGATAGATAACTAGAGAGCCAAGTACAGAGTTTAGTTGAAAGACCATAGGAGGGAAGTTTATTAAGAAGTGCGGCATGCCAGACCTGGTCAAAAGCTTTGGATATATCAAGAGCAACGATCTGGGACTCACCTAGAAACTCAAGAGACTTATTCCAGCAGTGTGATACGAAGGAAAGAAGATCTGCTGTAGATCTTTTGTGGCGAAATCCATACTGCCTGTCATGCAAAATTTTGTGTTTTTCTAAGTACTTAAGAATTTGTGAATTAATTAGTTTTTCCATTACTTTACAAAGAACTGAGAGAATTGAAATTGGTCTATAGTTAGATGGAAGAGATTTAGATCCTTTCTTGGGAATAGGTTGAACACGTGCAGCTTTCCAGCTTTCCGGAAAGATACCTGTGTTGTAAGAAATTCGAAAGAGCCGAGTTAAGATTGGTGCAAGTTCTGGAGCACATTTTTTTAAAACGATTGCTGGTATGCCATCCAGCCCAGACGATTTCTTGGTGTTAAGGGAAGAAAGGATACGCTTAATGTGTTTTACCTTAAAAATAATATCGGGCATTTTATGAGGAACTGGGGTAACCGCTGGAATTGGATGATTTACGGGAGGGTCAAGGGTTGAATTGGCAGCAAATTGTTTAGCAAATAATTCTGCCTTTCCTTTAGCGGTAGAAACAATTTCATCTTCCAAAGCTAGTGGCGGAAAAGAACTGGTACAAAAATTCCTACTTATGTTTTTCGCAAAGGACCAGAAAGATTTGCTGCCATTTGAGCAAGAAAGAACTTTGTTTTTAATACGATTGTCGAAGGAGTCTTTGGCTTCAGAAATTGTTTGATTGTAGTAGTTTCTTGCTTCAATGCTGGCCTGTCGGTTTTCTGGACTAGGATCCTGTAGAAACTTTTGTGAGCATGAACTTTTAAAATTCTAGCTTTATCACAAGATTTGGAAAACCAGGGTTTGTTATTGGATTGTTTGGGGTTCTTGATGGTGTGTGGAATATAGGTTTCAATGCCCAATTGAATTGATTCCGTCAGTTGATTGCAAATTTCAGAAGGATCACCAGAAGAAAAGCAGATGGAATTCCAGGGGTAAGTGGCGAAGAAGTCCCTCAGGCCATCCCAGTCGGCTGAGTTGTAGTGCCATACGGTGCGTGGTGGCATGTATTCATTTACCTCGGGATGTGCAGGGTAAGATATTGTAACTAAGCCATGATCTGAGCGACCTAGGGGAGCTGTGACAGATGTTTGATAGAGTTCGGGGTTGGTAGTAAGAAAGAGATCAAGGGGATTTGAACTATGATTTGGGACTCTAGGAAAGTAGGTGGGTTTCATAATAAGGTTGGTAAGAGAGTTACTGACTGCGAAGATTTCGGCTGCTCTGCCTTGGGGGTCAGTTTTTGAAACAGTTTTGAAGAGCCTAGCCAATCCCTATTATGGACATTGAAGTCGCCAAGCACGATTATTTCAGCCGATGGAAACTGAGAAATTATGCTATCGATCTTTGTTGAAAGAAAGTCAAAGAATTCGACATAGGAATTATTAGATGGGGACCGGTACAAACAGCAGATAAATTTAGTTGAAGACCTAAGGGAAAGTTTAAGCCAAAGGATATCGGGCCTACCCGATTCAAGATTGAAACTCGAGCACAAGCCAGATCGTTGCGGACGTAAGCACATACGCCACCATGTGGGCGGAAAGACGAAATAAGTTCGTAGCCTGGAAAGAGAAGGTGGCTGGTTGAAGATTTAGAACTTATTTGTGTTTCCGTTAGAAACAGTATGTGGGGCTTAGATGACTGAAGGTGATGGTGAACGGAGTTTATATTAATGTTAAGCCCACATAAGTAGTCATTGCCTTACTTGAGCAACCCCCACTCCTCCACCCGTGACGTCATTACGAGGAATCTTGGGCGACGCCTATTTTAGGGTACTGCGCATGCGCGTCATATTTAGGAATCTTGCGCAACGCGTTATTTAGGGCGTGGTCAATCTGTCAAACGTCATCTGTCAAATGTCATCTGTCACCTGTCATATGTCAAAAGCTCTGACGTCATATTTAGGAATCTTGCGCAACGCGTTATTTAAGGCGTGGTCAATCTGTCAAACGTCATCTGTCATCTGTCAAATGTCATCTGTCACCTGTCATATGTCAAAATCTCTGACGTCATATTTAGGAATCTTGCGCAACTCCATATTTAGGGCGTGGTCAATCTGTCATCTGTCACCTGTCAAATATCACGTGACTTAGAAAATGGCGCCTGTCAGCTGTCACCTGTCATATTTCGCGAACCACGTGGTTACGTGAGATAAGGCAGTACGCATGCGCGGAAAATAATGTCAATATAACCTAGAAATAAGGCGTTGATTGAAATGACATAACCTAAATTTATACGGATAAGCCTTTGCCCCTCGCCTAAGGCTCCGGGCCCCTCGTTTAAGCCCGGGGGACCCCACGATCGTAAGCTAGCTTCATACGTCATATACTTTAGTCAACATAACCTCAAACTTATATGCATGTATCTTACGCATGACATAACCTAGAAATAGGGTATATTATTGATTGACATTAGTTGCAGACACGTGGTTTATTAAATATATAGACAAAATGGTGAAGGTGAAAAATTATTAGGGCCTTAACAGTTTTTAACGTATATTTCGGTTTCTAGTAGACCGATTTTAGTTGTTCTTTTTGCTAATAATTTAATTTTTATAAATCTACAAATATTAATACTAAAATTTTTAATAATTATGTTATTTGAGTGTAAATAGGGCCTTAACAGTTTTTAACGTATATTTTGGTTTCTAGTAGACCGATTTTAGTTGTTCTTTTTGCTAATAATTTAATTTTTATAAATCTACAAATATTAATACTAAAATTTTTAATAAATATGTTATTTGAGAGTAAATAGGGCCTTAACAGTTTTTAACGTATATCTTGGCTTCTAGTGGTTTGATTTTAGTCATTCTTTTTGTAAACAATTTATTTTTAATAAATATATTAACACTAATTTTTAAATAAATATGTTATTTGAGAGTAAATAGGGCCTTAACAGTTTTTTACGTATATCTTGGCTTCTAGTAGACCGATTTTAGTTGTTCTTTTTGCTAATAATTTAATTTTTATAAATCTACAAATATTAATACTAAAATTTTTAATAATTATGTTATTTGAGTGTAAATAGGACCTTAACAGTTTTAACGTATATCTTGGCTTCTAGTGGTTTGATTTTAGTCATTCTTTTTTAAACAATTATTTTTAATAAATATATTAACACTAATTTTTTAAATAAATATGTTATTTGAGAGTAAATAGGGCCTTAACAGTTTTTAACGTATATTTTGGTTTCTAGTAGACCGATTTTAGTTGTTCTTTTTGCTAATAATTTAATTTTTATAAATCTACAAATATTAATACTAAAATTTTTAATAATTATGTTATTTGAGTGTAAATAGGGCCTTAACAGTTTTTAACGTATATCTTGGCTTCTAGTGGTTTGATTTTAGTCATTCTTTTTTTAAACAATTATTTTTAAATCTACAATATATTAACACTAAAATTTTTAAATAAATATGTTATTTGAGAGTAAATGAGGACCTTAACAGTTTTTAACGTATATTAGAAATACAGGGTTATTTTTGGAAATACAGGGCTGTTTTTGGAAATACAGGGCTGTTTTTGAAAATACAGGGCTGTTTTTGGAAATACAGGGCTGTTTTTGGAAATACTAGGGCTGTTTTTGAAAATACAGGGCTGTTTTTAGAAATACAGGGCTGTTTTTGGAAATACAGGGCTGTTTTTGGAAACTACTAGGGCTGTTTTTGGAAATACAGGGCTGTTTTTGGAAATACAGGACTGTTTTTGGAAATACAGGGCTCTTTTTGGAAATACAGGACTGTTTTTGGAAATACAGGGCTGTTTTTTAACGCATGCGTAAGACCGTCAATAGGAGTGTAAACATAGCGGATTATGAAGATATGCGCCGAGCGCCACGTACAGAGGTTGCGCTCCACGCCTTATGACATAACCTTAAACTTATATAGTTCTTACGCATGCGCGAAAAAATGACGTCAACATAACCTAGAAATTCGGACACTGTTATGATTGAAACATAACCTAAAATTTATTTGGATAAGCCCTCGCCCCGCGTCTAACAATTAGGGCTCAGAGTCCTGCGATAACGCCCCCACCTAAGCCCTGGGGCCCTACTCATATTACAGTATAGTTATTTAAAAGACTGGCAATAACAGTGTTCTTATTTAAAAAGCAGTAATTTTACCTTTTTTTAAATAATTATACTGAAATAAACTGTTTATTAATAAAATAACAGCTATATAATTTAAAAGACGGCAAATAACAGTGATTTTATTTAAAAAGCAGTAATTTTGCCGTCTTTTAATTAATTATAGTGTATATACTGTTTATTAATGAAATAACAGCGATATAATTTAAAAGACGGCAAATAACAGTGCTCTTATTTAAAAAGCAGTAATTTTGCCGTCTTTTAAATAATTATAGTGTTATTTTATTAATAAACAGTGTATTACACTATAATTATTTAAAAGACGGCAAATAACAGTGATTTTATTTAAAAAGCAGTAATTTTGCCGTCTTTTAAATAATTATAGTGTAATACACTGTTTATTAATAAAATAACAGCGATATAATTTAAAAGACGGCAAATAACAGTGTTCTTATTTAAAAAGCAGTAATTTTGCTGTCTTTTAAATAATTATACTGTAATACACTGTTTATTAATGAAATGACAGCGATATAAATTTAAAAGACTGGCAAATAACAGTGTTCTTATTTAAAAAGCAGTAATTTTGCCGTCTCTTTAAATAATTATACTGTTATTTTATTAATAAACAGTGTTATTACACTATAATTATTTAAAAGACGGCAAATAACAGTGATTTTATTTAGAAAGCAGTAATTTTGCCGTCTTTTAAATAATTATACTGTTATTTTATTAATAAACAGTGTATTACACTATAATTATTTAAAAGACGGCAAATAACAGTGATTTTATTTAGAAAGCAGTAATTTTGCCGTCTTTTAAATAATTATAGTGTAATACACTGTTTATTAATAAAATAACAGCGATATAATTTAAAAGACGGCAAATAACAGTGTTCTTATTTATAAAGCAGTAATTTTGCCGTCTTTTAAATAATTATACTGTAATATTTATTTATTTATTTTATTTATTAAGTATACGGGATTCCCATTTATACAATGACTATTACAATTATTGAAAAAAATAACTACAAAATTAAATTAAGCTACAATTAGATAACTAACTAACAAATAACAGGTACATATAGGCAGATCAAAAATATTTATATACAAATCACAAAAAGATCACAGCTACAAGTAAAGTATTAATTTATTAAGGAACCAAATGATTGATCTTAGATTTAAATTGAGACAATGTGCTGTTAAAAACATCCACTCGTGAACCAAAGGTGTTCAGCACACGAAGAGCTCTATCCATCGGTGAGTGCATTCCATAGTTTGTGGTATGAGGGTGGATATAATATAAATTAAAATTCCGAAGATTACGAGAGGGGACATTAAGTTGAACAAGTGATAGAAGGTCGGGACAGTCAATGAGACCATTAGATAGCTTAAACACAAAACAGAGATCATAAACTTGACGTCTATGCTGTAAAGTGTGTAGTCTTAGCTTTCTCAGTAAATCAGAGCGGTGGTAATTCTCCATCCTTACTCCAGACTTGTATGCGGCAAACCGCAAAATTTGTTCTGGACCCTCTCCAGCATATCAGAATGAACAGCATACTGTGGTGACCATACCACAGTAGAATATTCTAAAATTGGCCTAACCAAGGAGCAGTACAAAAGTCTGGCGGTGGCAAGTGAGAATTCAGAGCAGCTTCTATGTACAAAACCAAGCATTCTCATACCCCTAAGACTAACCTTATTAATGTGCTCCGCAAAGCTAAGATTTTCCGCAAACCAAACACCTAGATCTTTAATTTTGTTTACATAGCCCAAGCTTTTATTATCTATGACGTAAGATGTATTAAATTTCTTCGTACCCCTAAAAAAACTAATATAATTACATTTCCCAATGTTAAGTAGAAGATTATTGTTCAGTGACCATTTCCATAGAGCATCCAAGTCACTCTGAAGCATCACCGCATCCCCCTGACACTCAATCCTTCTGTACATTTTTAGATCATCCGCGAAAAGACACACCTTAGAATGGCGCAGCTCATTACAAATATCGTTCACGAACAGATTGAATAACAGAGGAGCGCAGTGAGACCCCTGAGGCACACCCGAAGAAACCTCAAAACGGTCCGAAACAAAATTATTAATTTTTACACTCTGGGTTCGGCCCTTTAAAAAACTTGCAAGCCAATTTACCAAATGTGGAGCAAATCCGGTAGCCAAGAGTTTGGCCAGCAAGATATCAAAGTTAACCCTGTCGAACGCTTTGGAGAAGTCCGTATAGATTGCATCTACTTGGACTTTGTTCTCCAAAAAACGGCACCGTATTTTAAAAAACGGCGCCGTATTTTAAAAAACGGCGCCGTTTTTCTAAATACGGCACCGTTTTTTAAAATACGGCACCGTTTTTTAAAATACGGCACCGTATACGAGTGGGGCCCCAGGGCTTAGGTGGGGGGCGTTATCGCAGGACCCGGAGCCCTAATTGTTAGACGCGGGGCGAGGGCTTATCCGAATAAATTTTAGGTTATGTTTCAATCATAACAGTGTCCGAATTTCTAGGTTATGTTGACGTCATTTTTTCGCGCATGCGTAAGAACTATATAAGTTTAAGGTTATGTCATAAGGCGTGGAGCGCAACCTCTGTACGTGGCGCTCGGCGCATATCTTCATAATCCGCCATGTTTACACTCCTATTGACGGTCTTACGCATGCGTTAAAAAACAGCCCTGTATTTCCAAAAACAGTCCTGTATTTCCAAAAACAGCCCTGTATTTCCAAAAACAGTCCTGTATTTCTAAAAACAGCCCTGTATTTCCAAAAACAGCCCTGTATTTCCAAAAACAGCCCTGTATTTCCAAAAACAGCCCTGTATTTCTAAAAACAGCCCTGTATTTTCAAAAACAGCCCTGTATTTCTAAAAACAGCCCTGTATTTCCAAAAACAGCCCTGTATTTCTAATATACGTTAAAAACTGTTAAGGCCTTATTTACTCTCAAATAACATATTTATTTAAAAAATTAGTGTTAATATATTTATTAAAAATAATTGTTTAAAAAAGAATGACTAAAATCAAACCACTAGAAGCCAAGATATACGTTAAAAACTGTTAAGGCCCTATTTACACTCAAATAACATAATTATTAAAAATTTTAGTATTAATATTTGTAGATTTATAAAAATTAAATTATTAGCAAAAAGAACAACTAAAATCGGTCTACTAGAAACCGAAATATACGTTAAAAACTGTTAAGGCCCTATTTACTCTCAAATAACATATTTATTTAAAAAATTAGTGTTAATATATTTATTAAAAATAATTGTTTAAAAAAGAATGACTAAAATCAAACCACTAGAAGCCAAGATATACGTTAAAACTGTTAAGGTCCTATTTACACTCAAATAACATAATTATTAAAAATTTTAGTATTAATATTTGTAGATTTATAAAAATTAAATTATTAGCAAAAAGAACAACTAAAATCGGTCTACTAGAAGCCAAGATATACGTAAAAACTGTTAAGGCCCTATTTACTCTCAAATAACATATTTATTTAAAAAATTAGTGTTAATATATTTATTAAAAATAAATTGTTTACAAAAAGAATGACTAAAATCAAACCACTAGAAGCCAAGATATACGTTAAAAACTGTTAAGGCCCTATTTACCCTCAAATAACATATTTATTAAAAATTTTAGTATTAATATTTGTAGATTTATAAAAATTAAATTATTAGCAAAAAGAACAACTAAAATCGGTCTACTAGAAACCAAAATATACGTTAAAAACTGTTAAGGCCCTATTTACACTCAAATAACATAATTATTAAAAATTTTAGTATTAATATTTGTAGATTTATAAAAATTAAATTATTAGCAAAAAGAACAACTAAAATCGGTCTACTAGAAACCGAAATATACGTTAAAAACTGTTAAGGCCCTAATAATTTTTCACCTTCACCATTTTGTCTATATATTTAATAAACCACGTGTCTGCAACTAATGTCAATCAATAATATACCCTATTGCTAGGTTATGTCATGCGTAAGATACATGCATATAAGTTTGAGGTTATGTTGACTAAAGTATATGACGTATGAAGCTAGCTTACGATCGTGGGGTCCCCCGGGCTTAAACGAGGGGCCCGGAGCCTTAGGCGAGGGGCAAAGGCTTATCCGTATAAATTTAGGTTATGTCATTTCAATCAACGCCTTATTTCTAGGTTATATTGACATTATTTTCCGCGCATGCGTACTGCCTTATCTCACGTAACCACGTGGTTCGCGAAATATGACAGGTGACAGCTGACAGGCGCCATTTTCTAAGTCACGTGATATTTGACAGGTGACAGATGACAGATTGACCACGCCCTAAATATGGAGTTGCGCAAGATTCCTAAATATGACGTCAGAGATTTTGACATATGACAGGTGACAGATGACATTTGACAGATGACAGATGACGTTTGACAGATTGACCACGCCTTAAATAACGCGTTGCGCAAGATTCCTAAATATGACGTCAGAGCTTTTGACATATGACAGGTGACAGATGACATTTGACAGATGACGTTTGACAGATTGACCACGCCCTAAACAACGCGTTGCGCAAGATTCCTAAATATGACGCGCATGCGCAGTACCCTAAAATAGGCGTCGCCCAAGATTCCTCGTAATGACGTCACGGGTGGAGGAGTGGGGGTTGCTCAAGTAAGGCAATGACTACTCACATATGTTTGCAAAAGAAGTTAAACTTCTCGATGAAGGCCTCCCGGATGCACCCCTCGCCCGGAGATCCGAATGGTGGGGTATTTTACGTCCGGAACATTTTACTTCCGGGTGTGCCGCCATCATTTGTACATAGTTTGGGGGTTAAAAGGAAAAAAGAAAAGAGAAAGAAGGAAGAATAAAAATAAATTAGCAGTCGTGTATTTTATATAAAAATGACAAATTTTCCTATACATCAAGTTTTAAATTATATATTTTTAATTTTGGATTTTATTTTATGCTGTTTAGGGCTACTTTTTAGAATGACTTAAAGTTGCTTTATTTTTTTATCGAAAACTAAGCTAGATACAAAAAAATACAGGAAATTATAAAGTTGTATTATTAATTGCTTAAAATTAAAAAATATATATATATAAATGTGAAAAAAGGGCAGTGGCGTAATATTTTCTCTTAATAATATAAGTTGAGGTGCCGTATGAGACCCCACTGGACCCAATAACAACAATTTTATTTGGTTAGGGCTAAATAAGCGCCCTATAACTTTTAACAAATGTACCAAATTTAATTTAAATCGGCCTGCGCACATTACAAATATTTAGAAAAAAACTGATTTATTTCTTAAATTTTAACGCCCTTGATTTTAGTAAGGAAGCAACTCCAGACATATGTTTATAGTAACTTTTATTTTCATAAAATAACATAAAGACTTGTACCTTTAAGTTTTGTACCGTTGTTAGAAAACACCGTGTATATGCTCCTTTTTCTATTCATGTGTTTCTACAAAGCTAATATATGAAATTTATAAAAACCTAACTGTAAAAAAGTATGTTATAACTTGATATTTGTCAAGTAATGGCAAATGCAAAAGTTTTTACAAAAGTTTACCAGAAACGTACTGCTCAACGTATGGAAGATACTGTCGCTGCTATTTGGCGGCGCCTTTGGTGTATCGGTACGCTACAGTAGAAAAGGCGGCAACGCCATTTAAGTTTTATTTTTGTATTATTTAATTTGTTTTATTTTACCGCCGAGCAGTAGCGGATTTATATATTTACAGCCCGTAGGCTATTAATTTTTGCCGCCCCAAATTTTTTAATTTTCTGATTGAAGAAAAAATTTTGAAGAGCAAAAAAAGGTCCCCACTTTAAATTTTCTACTGTTATATCCTTTTAGTGTTTCCTAATTGAAATAAATAATTTATGAAGTAAATTTGCCGCTCTAGGCTCCAGCCTACTCAGCCTCCGCCGAGCAGTAGGTTGGAGGTTAGCAAATTTTATTATGAATCAGATTATGCCATAGATAACCTATATTTAGATCCGCAATGGCAAGAAGCATTTTTCGGATTTTTACGACCTCGCGTAATAAACAAATGGACGGGTGGACGAACATGCGTACTTAAAAGCCGTGGAAAAAAATTAACGCCGGCACCCCTTACCCTCCGTCGGCGGTCTGAGCGTGACGCTCATTAGCTACCGTACTCCGAACAGAAATTTCTTTCCGATAATGCGGATAGTCTGTTTGGCGCCAGGGGCGTTTACCCTCGATTTGCTTGCGCACAAACCCGTTTTTTGCACAAGAAATGTAACTTTTGTTTCGCGCCGATAATAACATTGGCAATCCATTGAGATCAGTGGATTATGCGTAAAGAGTAATTATTAAAATATTTGGTTTAAAAGTTTATGGTTTTAAAATCTATTTTTTTTACTTTTATTATTGGATCATCGATGTTTGAAAAACACCGATGTTACTTGTTCGATGTATCGTTGCCATCGATGGTCGGTTTTCGATATCGCCAGCGATCTTCAACATCGATGCTTTGACTTCGATGTGGCATCCCTAGTTTACATCTAAATATTCCCGGCCAAATCAGAAAGCACTATGCAAGTAAAGTCTAACTTTCAGAAAGTTGTGTTAGTTGAACCAACAGAAAATGCTTCGTTATAAGCTAAAGTAATCTAACTCCTAAAAACCTTAAATAAAGGGTTGAATTTTGTTTTTACTAGAAGATGGTGTTTCTTTTTTTATTAAATATTTTTTATTTGCTTTTAATGTTTAGGTGGTCTTCTGAACATTTTTATTTTCTAATATCTTTAAGTTTAATATACACTTCTTGCCAAAATTAAGGACCAAAAAAATCCCATTGTTGGGTGATTTTCAACAAATAGTAATTCAGTAAAATAAAGTCGTACAGGAAATAAAAACATTAAGCTTTTGACACTTGAAAATATTATTTTTAAGATTTTAAGGTAAACATTTTTAGGACCTCCGGTTTTCCTGAAATCTTTAGATGAAACAAAAACATGTATTTTTTATTTTTAACATTTGTTAACTCTACAGGCGAAGAAAATGTTTTATAAACTACGTCAATGCATTAATCGCACAGCTTGTTTTTTTAAGCTTTAAGGTGCTTTTTTCGGAACCCTGATACGACCATTTCTCTATAAGATATCAAATCCTAATTGCAAAAGGATCCCTTTTCATTCAACTACTGATATCTCTGCAACAACTGGTCGCACAGCGAATGGCAAGAAAATTTCATTATCTGTCCTACTTAATTTTAATGAAATCTAGTTAGGCATTTTCATATAAAAAATATTTGTTTATTTTTTTCACAGGCATTCCGACGGGATTTAAACTAAATATTTTAGAGGACATAGTACGTCACTGCTTTCAATAAAACACATATTATTTTTATAATGTCCATTTACTGTTGACAATACTTGATATCGTGTCTTTCTTTCGTCCGAAAAATGGTTTTTGCTTAATAAAATATACAACATTTCTCTGCATGTTCATAGAAGTATCATGCGGTATCTGGTAGAAGATACGTTTTTTGAGTTTTGAAAATTCCCTTTAATCAGTATTTTAAAAGTATTTGAAATTTAGTTTTGCGTTTTTTAAAATTACAAACACTGCCACTTTTATTAACACACACCACAATAGCATTTTCTATTAATTTCACATTTTTTCACCATTCGTCGGACTAAAGGAAAAAAATATATCTAATTTCCTCAAAAGTTGATAAATTATAAAAATAATTTTTGTTTTAAGAAAATTACTGGTAAAAATTTTACTTAACCTTTATTGTTAAAGGTTCACCTAACGCTGGACATCTTAGATACGTCAGGAGCATATGAATTTCCAGCTATGCGAGCACTTTCCATTTCTTCAGCAGAAGCCTTTGTTTTAGTTTATGACGTGACTGATGCAAATACCTTTGAAGAAGCTCGAGCTCTTAGAGATCAAATCCATGAGACTAAATGTTCGACTAATGTTCCAATTGTTGTAGTTGGAAACAAGATTGACTTAACAGGAAATAGGGAGGTAAGTTTTATGTTTCTGATTTTTTTAATACAAAGTTTAATGCAAACATTTTATTTTGCACTGTTAGAAAGAGCTAAAATTTAAGTATTTATGTTACCGTAGTTTGAAAAACCTGTATAAGGTAAGGTAAACGTTAGCATTATTAGCAGAGCTAAGAAAAAGTCTATTGGATGTAGAAGGTAAATGCTATGTTTTTTCGAAAGACCATTTTAAAACATGTACATGGGTCAATCAACTTCTATTTGTTTAAGTGCGAAATCACTGTGACCCTGGTTAAAAATCAAAAAATATACAGGGTGTAATTTAATTGATGACTAATAATACAGGGAATAATTCCTTAGCTTATTTTAGAAAGAAAATTTCATATAATCATATGTGCCTGAACCTCTTAACTTTTTAAATACAGAGTGTTTAAATTTAAAAAAAATCCCAACTATTATTTACCCAATTTTGTTTAAATTTAGCAAGTCCAGTCTTCTCTCGAGAGGAAACTGAAGGAATATTTCCAACACAAAAACGGTACGCCACTGCCTGTGTAAATGTGTGTAAAAATTAGTGTGCATTTTTATATTAAGCAAATAAAAATACTGCTTTTATGTTTCTTAATTTTTTTAATATTTTGTTTAGTTTAGGAGAAAAAATCACTTAATTGCATATTTTTAGACCATAAATGAAGCATTGAGGGATTTTTTTCTTTTAAGAATTAGGTTTTATAAATTTGAATTAATTATGTAAAAAAATAACAAATACTTATTAAAATAAGGTTTATATCCAAAATAACAGTTTTTACTTAAATAGGTGATTTCAGAATTTTTGGGTTTTTGAAAATTTTAACACCCAGTATCTCAAAAGTTAAGAGGTTTAAGACATATGTTTATAATAAGCTTTTCTAAATAAAATAGGCTAAGGAATCATACCCTGTACTTTTAGCCATCAGCTAAGTTACACCCTGTAAATGAATCCAAGTATCTTATTAGACTCTTAGGTGATTCAAAGTGACGTGTTTAATAAGGTTACTCTTTGAACCCATACCCATGCAACAATAGTATTAATAAATTAATATTACTTAAAACGCTATTATTGAAATAACTGCAATTTTAAAAATTAATATAGCACTTGTTACAAAAATATATAATATGTTTTTTAAAGTTTTCAGTTGGGGATTTTTGCGTATATGAATATTTGGTCCCAGAAAAGTTCTTCGAACCGTAAGTCTGCCGAAAACCACGATAATTTTTGAAATTAAAACATAAATAGCCAAGTGTGTATACTGTCGGTAAGTCGGTATTCTTGGTGAATGATTGCAACTATACGTGTTTTTCTTATCATAACTGCGACCTTAATCGACCACGCTTCGCAAAAAAGGGTGATTGGCTGTAATATGTACCCATCGGACAACCAGCAAAAATACGTAAATAATTATTTCTTAAATTATGAATTTTAATATGGAATTTAATCTTAATTTTACTGGGAGGATAAAAAAGGACAGTTCAAGGTTTAAAATATTTTTAAAAATGTCTGTCGGACAACCAGTCTCTTGAAAATTAGGGCACTTGGATAACTGAATTGTTGTCCGTAGGACAACTGAATATCCTTGTCCTGGTAATATGGCCTAATGATTGTCAAATGAGTTAATTCTGTTGGGAATGACCCTGCCTTTTAATCCTGTTGTTCCGGGTTTGAATTAAGGGTATATGAGACGAACCTAATATGGATTTTTCTGGTTTTACTGTTAAAACTGGTTAAAGTGCTTTACTTATTGCAGATAACAAGGACAAAAGTAATAGCCTAATAATAAAAAATAATAATAATAATTTAACAAAAAGGAGTTTATAAAAATATAAAAAATTTAAAAAGTGGACAAAAACAGCTGATTGACCCACATAACAAGAAGCGATATATGCCTTATCTCAAAATAGTTCAGAACATTTGTTAAATAAAGAAGTAAACAACAAAATAAAAATAAAAAATTATTATCCTCCAACAAGTGCGCAAAATAGTACTTTTCCGACACGCTAAAGCTGTTAGATAGGTAAGCTTTAAGTGCGGGAAAGACTCTTTGTGCAATACTTTTTTGTAAGTACAAACAATATGTGACTATTTTTTCTATTTTAATACACATACAGAAAAACGATTATTTATTATTTACAATAGTTCAGTGTTTGACAAACCAGAAATTTTGTCTAGTTTCTTGAGACTGCTTCTTAAGATTTTGATATTAATTTTTTTTAGCTAGTTAATTCAGATACTTATTCTTATTACCTAACTACTTGCATAATATGAAAGTCGAGCAAAATCTGTAGAAAAAAATTAACAATCAATGAAAGTAAGTTTGAAGAAGACAGATTATTAAGCCGCGTATATACTTGAGCACGAATCCAAATGAGCATAACCCGATCCAGCTGATCTTCTGTTCGGGATTAAAACTGAAATTGATACAAGTACAAATGAGCGTCCTATAGTCGCGACCGCTCCAGTTAATCTGATATACACGATTTAAAATGGCAGATTTGCAACTAGCCAATGCATGTTTCTTATTATTTAGTTAAAAAAAAGCAAGAAGAAAAAGAGACTCAAAACATTTTCGTTGTTTCATTACAAATGCATGCATCTTTTTTTTGATATTGCTATAATATTGTGGATGACAAGGATTCAAAAATATTTACCGTTTCTGGTAATAAACGGTAACTTCTAAACACTTGTCCTGTGCCCATTCCTTTTTTAACAGTCTTATTTTTAAGCAGACATGTTTCCACTATGTATTTATTAATGTAATGGCTATGATCAGAGTTTATCAACTAAAAAATACCCAATGCACTCGACGACACAGCTCCGATCGGGTCCCTCCTACCCCGTCTTTCTTCCGACGACTTGCTGGCTAAAACAAAGCCTGTTATCCTTTTCTATAATGTGCAGTCATTCGCTTCGCATGGTACACGGTGGCTCGACCTTGTCGGCCCTGTTTAAAAGCCATTTTCAAACGCGCCGCTAGAGAATGCATTAACTATACTTTAAGTTGATAAACTTTGCTATGAGCGAGTATTTTGTTTGGGTCCGATTACGTCTACCGTCAAAACATCGTCCACATTAAGCAAGAATTCCCCTCGATGGACCGACAGCGCGCGGATCAGTCTGAGCGTATTCGCCGAACAAGTCAGTCTACATCAGAATGCTCGTTTCATTTGCATTGTGCTCATTCGAATTTATGCTCAAGTGCATACGCGGCTTTAAGTAATTAACATTTAAGCCACGTACATATATGCAAACGAATCCAAATAAGCACAATGCGAATAAAACGAGCATTCTTTAGTGGACTGGTGTTCGAAGCGAACCAAACGTGCATGATTTGTTCGGTGAATATGCTCAGACCGATCCGCGTGCTATCGTCCATTAAAGGAAATTCGTGCTCAATGGGGACGGTGTTTTGGCGTGTTCGAACCCGAACAAAAATATGCATTCATAAATTCACTAGCCGACCTGTGCCTACTTTATTAAGCGTTAATTATATTTTTTTCCAAACTTTTTGTTCAATTATAATAAAATATAGCCTATAGCACTTCTAAATAGTGTAGCTTTCTGACTGAGTTGCAAACTTTACCTCTTTATAATATTATTAATAGTGGAAACATTTCTGCTTAAAAACAAAACTGTTGGAAAATGGAATGGACACATGGGATATGTTCAAAACATTATCGGTTATCACCGGAAACAAAAAATAATGTGGAATCCTTGCCATTCACAATATTGTAACAATATCAGAGAAGTAGATGCATGCATTCTCTGCTTCATATTTCAAACAACGGCGATGTCCAAATGCACCTATTTTTTTGTCGCCTTTCTTTAATAAATTGTATTAAACAATGAAACTCGCACTGGCTAGTTCCGAATAACTGGAGCGGTCGCGAACAGGATGCATCTTCGTGCTCGTATCGATTTCAATTTTTATCCCGAACAGAAGAACAGCGGGTTTGGATTATACTTATTCGGCTTCGTGCTTAAGTGTATACGCGGCTTAAGTTTTCCAATTGCCTTGGTGCCAATTTGGAGACTAATAATTTGGTTTTTTTATCTTATTTGTTATACGGAAGTAAAATTTAAAAAAATCTTTTGAGTCACACAGTCTATTTCTGGTAGAAAGTTATGAGCTTAATATTATTAATACATATTTTAGTGTGCCGATGCACACGAGATAAGTATCCATTTTTTGTCGGTACAGAAATAAACTTGCACATTGACTTTTTAACATGGGTCCTTATTATGAAATTGATTGAAAATTATTTTTAAAGCTTATGGCTTTCGCTGTCGTGACCAGATCGTAGATTTTTTACAATTTTTGACATAAAAATATATACAGTGTGTCCCAGGATTGGTATTACAGGAGGAAAAATGAACCAAAAAGTTTTTGAATTTTTAAACGAAATTTTGACTAAACTGGTCGCATGGTCCAAAACCAATAATTACAAAATTTTACTCTTATTGGTATTATGCAGTGCGAGTTATAACTAAAAATATGAAAAATGCCCCGGAGCTAACTACTTTAATTCTTTAAAATAGAAAAAAGTGTATTGGTAAATGTTGTAGAGAAATTTTATATAATATAACTTTAAAGGTAATGCATAAGAGTTAAAAAATATGTAATAGTCAATTTGTTACATAACGTATTACAACTTAAATACTGGGCAAAAGGAAACAAAATTTAAAAGAAAATTTAATATTATTAAATATATATATTTTTTTAATTTGCTGGTTTATGCCAAGTATTTTAAAAACTGTTAATGCATTATGTAAAGAATTAACAAAAATTATTTTTTTACTTTAATTCTTTAACTTTAAATTTTGACATAAAATTTAATTCTCCACAACATTTACTTATACAATCTTGGCCTATTTTTAAAAATAAAACAATTTTACTCTTAGTCATTTTTCATATTTTTAATTATAACTCGCCCTGTATAGTATCAAACAATAAATTTTGTATTTAACAGTTTTGTACCATACCAGTTTTCCCAGAAGAACGTTAAACATTTTTAAATTTTTTGGTCCATTTGTTCTCTTGTAAGAGTAATCCTTGGACACACTGCACATATATAAAATGTTACACATTTAAAAAAAAAAATATTTAAATGCACCAAAAAACCTAATGACCGTCATACGAAAAACAATAGTTGACGATAATATTTAAAAACCAAAATATTAAAAGTAAAATCTAAACACAGAAATTTATTGATCTTAAAAAGTTGATCTTATAGCAATGTTAGATATTTAACGGATAAATTGCCTTTAATTTACCCTATTTGACTATCTTTCTATCCTTTGTAATTACCAATATCCCAATACATTCTCTACTAATTTAGGACAAACCGGGTCTGTATATCCAGACCAAAAATAGAATTGTTGGCAATAAAATAATCATAAAGAAAATTAAAGAAATTTAAAATTCTTTTTCTGGTTTATAATAAATAATTACAACTTATATGTTATATAAAATGCAAAAAAATAACAGAACACCCAAAAAATATGCGTATACAAAATGGAAGAAAAAAATTGCCTGTCAAAACAAGATTTCTTGTATTAACCACCTCAGTTTACCCTTTTTGCGTAGGTAAATCTTTTTCATTTATAAAGTTAAATAAAATACAACCACTGTAATCGACTTGCGGATAAAATTTTTAATATTTATTGTATTTAGGTGTTTATGTTAACCCTTAGCATTAAAAAAAAGTTCGATAAATGCGATCGTCAATAATACATATAATTCGCCATTATTTCTTATACGTTAAAAAAGTTTATACTTTTATGAAGTTACATGAAGTCAATTGAACAAATAATATAAGCTTCTAAAGTTTACAAAATAACAACCAAAGCAAAAAAAAGGGTTCAAAAAGTTATTAATCAGTCATTTCTTAAAGCTGTTTAGATTTTTATAAATTGTGACAAATGAGTATGTAGTCGATTTAGAAAACCAAACAATATTTTTGTTTTCATAAGAGATAAAATCTTTGGCTTAAAGGTAGAACTTACTAATTGTAAGTTCAAATATAAAAGTTATTTTTTCTTTGTGATTGACGCTGATTTATTTAAATTTTAATCAATGCTTTGTGATGTGTGTTTGCAGAGTTTTTCAAGAATAATTTTTTTGTGAAATCAAAACTAAAATAGTTTTCCATATGGTTCAATATTTCTGGCGGTCACTGTATATTATACGTATACCGGGTGATGCATCGCCAGGCGGGACATAGGAAATCCCATGTAATTTTTAATGTGGGTCAATTATTGGCTCCCCTAATTATATTAGAGAAAAATTCTATTGAAGTTTATTGAAGAGCATGCAAATCTACGTCCATGGTAAACACTTTAGATTTTTCGGTTAACCCGTTTGCTAGTTAGATGCTAATATATTTTTAAAAATTGTTACATTATTATCGCCTCATATTTATGAACAACAATAAAAACACCAGTTAGCGTGACATAACGTTGTCATTTTGAAATTTAGTGCTTTATTATTATCAAAAAATCGTAGAGCGAAAAGATTAACCATGAGTAATACTACTGAAGAAAAAGTATTGATGATTAAATGGTACTATCAAGGAAATAGTTACCAAAAGGTGTCAGACATGTTCGCTGCTCAGTATCCGAATAGACCGATACCCAGAAAATCAACAGTCGATAGGACTATCAAAAAATTGAGACCAAAGGCACAGTAATAAATAACTGCAGATGTGAAGCTAGGGAGTATTAAAGAGAAGAAAATGTAAGGGATGATAGAGACTTGGAAATTTTATTGCACGTGGAAGAAAATGAAGGGAAGGTGAGTACAAGGAAACTTTAAGATATACATAGGAAAAGATCAATCAACAGTGCTCCGGATTTTGAAAAGGCATAAATACATTACATACAAATATGAAAGACATCAAGAGCTATGGGATGGGGATGAAATACGATGGCAGGAATTTTGTTTTGATATGATGGAAAGGACAAACATGGACAGGGAATGTTTAAGAAATATTTGTTTTACTGATGAGTGCACATTTACGTTAAACAATGAACCCAATCATCAAAATTACCGATACTGGAGCAAAGAAAACCAACACAGATTTGTCGAAACGAGGACGCAATATCCACAGAAAGTAAATGTTTGGGCGGGGATTTTCGGACAACATATTATTGGACCATTTTTTCTTAATCAAAATTTAATGCAGAATTGTATTTGGAACTACTCGAAGAACTAATTTTACCCGCTTTAAATGATATATTCAGGGAAAATCAGGAAATTTGGTACCAAATGGATGGCTGCCCGGCACATAATACCCTGGCTGTTCGGGAATATTTACACAATGCTTTTAATGGAAATGTTATTGGCCTACATCACACCATAAATTGGCCAGCCAGGTCTCCTGATATTTCGCCAAATGACTTCTTCCTCTGGGGTCATTTAAAAAGCATGATATACAAGGATAAAAATTACTCTAGTCTAGATGAGTTAAAAAATGCTATTTCTGCAGAATGCAATAAAATTTCAATTTACCAGTTACCCAATGTAAGAAGACAATTTTATGAACGTCTGGGTTATTGTCTAGCAGTCAATGGAGGATATATTTGAAAATTTTCTTAAATCTTAAGTTTATTTCCAACATATTAATTATTGTAATAATATTATTAATTTATTGAAGCATGTAAATATTATAAATTTTATAAGTTCTTGAAATTTGTTACTCTAGTTTAGTTTAACTTAACTTAATTCGTTTGTATAAATACAACTTTAATCTTTTCACTGTACGATTTTTTGATAATAATAAAGCACTAAATTTCAAAATGGCAACGTAATGTCACGCTAACTGGTATTTTTATTGTTGTTTATAAATATGAGGCGATAATAATGTAACAACTTTTAAAAATATATTATCATCTAACTAGCAAACGGGTTAACCGAAAAATCTAAAGTTTTTACCATGTACGTAGATTTGCATGCTCTTCAATAAACTTTAATAGAATTTTTCTCTAAAATAATAAGGGGAGCCAATAATTGACCCCATAAAAAATTACATGGGATTTCCTACGTCTCGCCCTGCAATGCATCACCCGGTATATGCTTATTTCCCTCATTAGAAAATATACCAATCAGAAATAACCACTTTTTGAATAAATTTTGTTTAGGTAAGTGATTAAACCACATGTGCTCTTTAACCACGAATACATTTCTGTCACCCAAACTGGTTGTCAAAATTGATAGAAAATATCAAACTTTAATATCAGTACAATTCTGTGTTGTTGGCTTTAATGTAAGTTTTTCAGGAAATATTTTAGCCTTATACCTACCACTCGTACTTACAAATTCAAATTGATCGAACCCAGATATTTTTAACACGCTTTTATTAACTTGGGTTGTAACTATCTATCTATCTATCTATCTATGTAACGGAATCTTTGAGCCTAATTTTAACCAACTTCCAGCTATTCGATTTCTTTGAAACTTTGCACACGTGTCAAGGACCGATGAAGATGCAATAATTTAAAAACAGTATCCCGTTATCTTTTTTTGAATCGCCAGGAAAAAAAATTCCATTATATTATAAAAACAACACCTAGGACGCCATCTGTTGGCAACATTTCAAACTTTGCTATTAAATGAAGAAGAAATTTTTTAGTTTTTACACAATTTGGTTAGTTGCACCATGAGGGTTTAATTTTTATGAAAAATAAAAATATAGGGTTAGTTGCACCATTAGTTCAAGGATTAAATAATAAAAATTACATTATGTGTAATGTATACATAATACATAATGTGCAATTAATAAAAATTAACATTCTTTTTTTGGATCGCCAGGAAAAAAATTTTCCTTTATATTATAAAAATATAAAAACAACACCTAGGTTGCCACCTGTTGGCAACATTTCAAACTTTGCTATTAAATGAAGAACAAATTTTTTAGTGGGTTGCAATATATTGGCAACGGTCCAAACATTGCCTGGATTGCCATCTGTTGGCAAAATTTCAAACTTTGCTACTTAATGAAGAAGAAATTTTTTAGTGAGTTGCAATCTGTTGGAAAAAATTTTAAAATTTGCCACTCTTGTTCATTAAAAATTTTTTTCGCCATTTTGTCAAGAGTAGCAGAAACTAAAAATGAAAAATAATTAATAGTTTAAAAAACTAAAAAACACGCTTTTATATGCAACCGAACTAAAAATTAGAAAATAATTTTTCATTAAAAAAAATATTGTCATTTCATAGTAAAAAGCGTGGGGTGATAAATATATTAAATGTTATAATTATTATATTTGCAAATATCTATGATGGAAAAGTTATGAAAAAATAGTAAAATGCACCCCACGCTTTTACTATGAAATGACAATATTTTTTTAATGAAAAATTATTTTCTAATTTTTAGTTCGGTTGCATATAAAAGCGTGTTTTTTAGTTTTTTAAACTATTAATTATTTTAAGATTGGCTTTGTAAATAGTTTCATGGACAATAATTTAAAAGAAACACTTGACTGCTTCGCGCTGTCGAGTTTTTAATTTTAAAATAAAAACCCTTGATTGTTGCGCGGTTTCGTGTTTTCATTAAATTATTGTTCATGTAACTATTTTCCAAGTAAAATCCTGCTTAAAATATGTTGGATAGTTTAATCAAATAAATTAACAGGTATAGTGATAAATTATATGATTATTTCATAAAGAAAATATACCAATTAGAAACCAACATTTCTTGGAGAAATTTTGTTTAGATAAGTGACTAAACCACATGTGCTATTTTACCGCGAATAAATTTCTATCATCTAAACTAGTTGTGAAAATTGATAGGTAATGTCAAATATTATTATTAGAAAAATTTTGTGTTTTTGGCATAAACGTTATAGTCCCAAAGCTAGTAAACACTTTGAGTAACGTTGGGCCTGTAAGGCTAAAAATTTGTATAGTGATGAATTATAGCATGGCTAAGTACTACAATCATCACCTAGCAAACATCAGCCCTGCACATCATCACCCTGTATATTTTTAAAAGCTAGGAAAAAACCTAAAGCTGTAATCTTCAAATTTTTCTAGGATCTAGTTCATTCATAGTAAAGTTTGGAAAAAATTGACAGGCGTTTACGATGAGCACAAGTACCTGCCAAGTGAATTGAAAGGTGTGGCTGATTTGTATGGCCATATTTCCAAAACTAATAAAGTTAGATGTACTGGGTTTTCATTTATATTTTGCCACCCACTTTAGACAAGAACAAGACAAGACAACAAGACTTTTAACAAGAAGGATAGAAAAAAGCGTCCCTGTATAAAAGTTTGATACTTTATCTATTATCTTTTGAAGCATGAAAACAGAACAAATTAGACATCAAAAACTGAGGAAACATGAAGAGATAAACTTTTTTAAATGAGACACTATGTATATTATAATACCATTAAAAAATTCTTTAAAAAGCTTTACAAAAATATTAGATTTGATATATCTATCTTTAATAGTTTCGGAAATATGGCCATTTAAATCTGGATATAATTGTCATTATTACATCTACAGTTTAAGCTTAATGCCATAGGAAGGTACAATGGAAATTATATCTACTATTTTTCAGATTGAAGTGGTCATATTTCGAAAACTACTAAATATAGATAAACCAAATGTGGTATTTTTAAAAAGCTTATTAAAAGGCCTTTTTAATGGTGACATAATATACAGGGTAGTTATTTCATTTAAAAAAGTTTACCTCTTAATTTTTCTTGAGTTTTTGATGTTTATTTGTTCCTGTTTTCATGTTCAAAAGATAATAGATGAAGAAGTCCCAAACTTTTATAAAGGACCTTTTATTCTATCCTTCTTGGTTATAGTTTAAAGTGGGTGGCAAAATATAAATAAAAACCCTGTACCTAATGTGAGATAGCTGATACTGGTGATAATATACAGGGTGGAAAAAAGTTTTATTAAGGCACCCCGTATATTTCATTACTATTAAAAGGATCTTAAAAGAAACTTTAAGAAAATATCACATTAGGTACATCTAACTTTATTAGTTTTGAAAATATGGCCATCAGCAACACTTTCAGTTTGCCTGGCAGGTACTCGGCCCATCGAAAATGCCTGACAATTATTTTTCAAGCTAAGTTATAAAAAATATAGTTAATTATTTTAAACTTTCAAAATATACAGGGTGATGATGTCAGGGCTGATGCTTGTCAGGTAATGATTGTCGTACTTAGCATGCTGACTTATCACCATACAAATTTTTAGCCTTACAGGCCCAACGTTACTCGGAGGTTTTACTAGCTCTCTTACTATAAGTTTGTTAGAAAAGAATCTAGCTGCATACCACTCGATCTAGAAATTCAAATAGATTAAACTACCCAAATATTTTTGCAAGATTGGTTTGGCAAATAGTTTCATGGACAATAATAAAAAACTCTTGGTCTTGCGTTTTTATTGAATTATTGTCCATTCGACGAATTTTAAGAAAAATCTTGCTCAAAAGATTTTTGGTAATTTAATCGATTAAATATATAGGTCTAGGGATATAATATAGAAAAAACCACTTTTGTCACAGTCCCCCTTAAATTTGAAATGTTTTTGTTTCTCAACTGACCTATTTGGAAAGAAATTAATGTCTGATTTCCCTGTAATGTTACTGAGTAATAAAGTTACTGTGTAGTGCACGATATAAAAATGTTATCAAAGTTAACTTACAACATAAATAAAAAAAAACCGTTTTAGATAAAAACAAATAACTGGCTTTAAAAAAATACAAAGCTGACATTTAACGTTTATTAACTTTAATAAAGAATTTTTCGCTTTGACTTTCCCTATTTAGAAAAATATTGTTTAACGAAAATCAGGTCAGACTTTTTAAGAAGAAATCTGTTGTTGGCAGGTTTAAAAAAATCTGTTTAAAAATACGTTTTAAAAAAGTAAATTAAATGCTTTTATTAAAAATGTAGGTAAAAGATGCATTTCCATCATTGTTATGGTTCTTTATTCCCAACAAAGTATCTAACAAAAAGTTTAAATTAATTTAAGATTTTTTAAACATTTATTATTTATACAAATATTCTAGTTGTTTACTTCGTCTGAGCAAAAGTAAAAAACGTAACTATAAAAGAGTGTTTTAGAGTTTGTTAATTAATTAAAGAAAATAGTTTTATGCTAAGAGTGGAGTTAATAGGTGAAACGGGATAAGAAATTAAAAAGAAAGTAGAGGGTAGTTGCCTAATATCGGGTAGGTTCCTAGTTTCGGGCAGTGCCTTATTAGTCAAATTTATGCTATCTACTGCATATTAGTCACAATATATCGACACTAATGCCAAATGAAACATTTTAAACTCTCATGGCTCAGAAAGTACATTTAGGTGGACCACATGCATTATGTATTTAACTCTAGGCCAAGTTTTTTAGAGTTTGTCCCAAGTCTGTGTTTATGATAAAAGGTAGGTAAATTTAATTTAATTTTTTGATAGGTAGAGTTTTATTAGGTTTATAGCGGTCATTTAAGCATTTTAAAATTATTGTCATTGTTTTAATATTCAAATTTTGATCACTTAAGAATTTTACGGATAGATTTCCTTATATCGGTCTTGTGTTTCAATTTTCTTTCTAAAGATGTCACTCGTTCCAAATGGATTTGTCTTATGCCGTGTTAACCAGTGCTGGATTTACCAGCAGGCTGTGTAGGCTGAAGCCTAGGGCGGCAATTTTTAGGGGACGGCAGATTAACTTTATAAATTGTTTATTTTGATTTTAAAATATTGTAGGAGTGTAATAAAATGTAAAGCAGAACTTTTTTTGCTCATCAAAATTTTTTCCCAATTAAAAACTAACAAAATAAGGGGCGGCCAAAAATTAATTGCCTACAGGCGGCAAATATGTAAATCCGCCGCTGGTGTCAAAGTTGGTGTCACGAAGATTGCGCAGAAGGAGAAAATTTTTATTTGCGATTTATGTTTAGATGGTTAAAATTAAGCCAATTGCATATTGATCTTCTGATTTAGTTTAACTACAAAAAATGTTTGTTTTATGGTTATTTTATTATTTCTAGTTTGCTGTGTATTTTTATTATTCAAAACAAATTTGGAAAAATAAGATTTTACTTTTGCTTATATAATGGATGTTTTCTATACTGCGGTACGCAACGGTAATTACTTATACAGAAAAATATTTAAACTTTGTAAAGTCAGTGGCGTACTTTTTTTACAGTAATATTGGTTGTAGTGCCCACTGAAACACCACGGGACCCAATATCGGTTAAAGGGTTCCCAAGATAGTTTAAAAAATGCCGACTTTTTTAAACTTTAACGCCTTATATCTCAGAAATTAAGCAAGTCCGGAAATGTGGTTTACAGAAACATTTTTTCATTAAAAGACATAAGCAATAACCCCTTCAGTTTTGTACCGTAGTTAGGAAATACTTTGTGTTTACCTATTTTTTTTTTTTTTTTTTTTTATCTTTGGACAATCCACGAAGGCTGAAAGCCTAAATACTAACGTACCGTGGGTGTCTTAAGCAGGGTAAGAGGAAGTTTGTTAACACGGGACTTAAAAACTTGAAGATTTGGGGGAAGGAAAGACCTCTGCTGGCAGCAGGTTCCACAGTCTAGAAACTCTAGGGATAAAAGAACGAACGAAATGGGAAGTTCGGGGCCTGTCCAATTGAACTGTATGGGGATGCATACGCGCGGCACCACGAGTTTCTCTGTTGGGAACCGCAAGAGGAGGGACTATACTGGACAATTCGTCGGAGCAGAAGCCGTAAAAGTATCTATAGAAGAGCGATAGATCTCCCACAGCTCGACGATGGGCAAGAGAAGGAAGTTTTTGAGTAAGTAAAGGATCATTAATTAGACGAACAGCCCTTCTTTGAATGGCATCAAGAATGCTGAGGGTTGTAGGGGATGCCATTCCCCAGACATGAGAACAATATTCCAGAGAGGGTCGAATTTGGGACACATACAAAGTGTATAAATTGGAAGGAGAAAAATACTTTTTGGCTCGGAAAAGAAATCCAAGCTTTTTTGAAGCCGCGGTGGCTATAGATACAATGTGTTTATGCCAGTTTAGGTTATTCTCAAATGTGATGCCCACAAGGTTAAATGTGTCCCCGCTCTGCAAAACCTGGCCACTCATAAGCAAAGGATGGGTGTTTGATGATTTTTTTCGCGACAAGGAACACGATTGTGTTTTGGATGCATTAAATTGAACGAGATTTTTGGCGCCCCAATCCAATATCAAATTGAGATCCTGTGAAAGAGATATCTGCATCGCCCTGCGTTTGCTTTCCAAGTCGGGTTGAGAGATTGGTTTGGGAACCTGAAAAGTGGAGTGAAGGGTACTATCGTCAGCATAACTATGAATGGGATTGGTTGTGGAAGAAAGAAGGTCGTTGATGTGAAGAAGAAACAACGTTGGTGCTAGTACTGAACCCTGTGGCACTCCAGCATTAATTTCGTGAAAGCTTGAAGAGTGGCCATCAACAATGACTGATATACGTCGATTAGAAAGATAACTGGAGAGCCAAGAGCAGAGTTTAGTTGGAAGACCGTAGGAGGGAAGTTTATTAAGAAGTGCCTCATGCCAGACTTGGTCGAAAGCTTTAGATATATCAAGAGCAACGATCTGGGACTCACCTAGAAACTCAAGAGACTTGTTCCAGTTGTGTGAAACGAAGGAAAGAAGATCTGCTGTAGATCTCTTGTGACGAAATCCGTATTGCCTGTCATGTAAAATTTTATGTTTTTCTAAGTACCTAAGAATTTGCGAGTTAATGGATTTCTCCATTACTTTACAAAGCATTGAGAGAAGTGAAATGGGTCTATAGTTGGATGGAAGAGATTTAGATCCTTTCTTGGGAATAGGCTGGACACGTGCAGCTCTCCAGCTGTCTGGAAATATACCCGTGTCATAAGAAATTCGAAAGAGCCTGGTTAAAATAGGTGCAAGTTCAGGAGCACATTTTTTTAAAACGATTGCTGGTATTCCATCTAGCCCAGACGATTTCTTGGTGTTAAGAGAAGAAAGGATACGCTTAATGTGTTTAACCTTAAAAATAATATTGGGCATTTTGTGAGGAACTGGGGTAACAGTTGGAATTGGATGATTGACAGGTGGGTGAAGGGTTGAATTGGCAGCAAATTGTTTAGCAAACAGTTCGGCCTTTCCCTTAGATGTAGAAATAATTTCATCTTCCAAAGTTAATGGTGGAAAAGAACTGGTACAGAAATTCCTACTGATGTTTTTGGCAAAGGACCAGAAGGATTTGCTGCCATTTGAGCAAGAAAGTACTTTGTTTTTTATACGGTTATCAAAGGAGTCCTTGGCGTCTGAGATTGTTTGGTGGTAGTGGTTTCTTGCTTCAATGCTGGCCAGTCGGTTTTCTGGACTAGGATCTTGTAGAAACTTCTTGTGAGCCTGAACTTTTAAAATTCTAGCTTTGTCACATGTTTTAGTGAACCAAGGTTTGTGATTAGAGGGTTTGATGGTTTTCTTGGTGTGAGGTACATAGGTTTCAACGCCCAATAGAATTGACTCGGTCAGTTGGTTACAGATTTCGGAAGGATCCTGGGAAGAAAAGCAGATAGTGTCCCAAGGGTACGTGGCGAAAAAGTCCCTAAGGCCATCCCAGTCGGCTGAGTTGTAGTGCCATACGGTGCGTGGTGGCATGGATTCATTTACCTCAGGATGTACAGAGTAAGATACAGTAATCAAGCCATGATCTGAGCGACCTAGAGGGGCAGTAACAGATGCTTCATAAAGTTCAGGGTTAGAAGTAAGAAAAAGATCTAAGGGGTTTGAGCTATAATTTGGCACTCTAGGAAAGTAGGTAGGAGTCATAATAAGGTTGGTAAGAGAATTACTGACTGCGAAGATTTCGGCTGCTCTGCCTTGAGGGTCAGTTTTTGAGGAGCCTAGCCAATCCTTATTATGGACATTGAAATCGCCAAGCACGATTACTTCGGCCATTGGAAACTGGGAAATGATACTGTCGATCTTTGTTGAAAGAAAGTCAAAGAATTCGACATAGGAATTGTCAGATGGAGATCGGTACAAACAACAGATAAATTTAGTAGAAGACCTAAGGGAAAGTTTGAGCCAAAGGACATCGGGCCTACCCAATTCAAGATTAGAAACTCGAGCACAAGCCAGATCGTTGCGAACGTAAGCACACAAAGACGAAATAAGTTCGTAGCCTGGGAAGAGAAGGTGGTTGGTTGAAGTTTTAGAACTTATTTGTGTCTCCGTTAGAAAGAGTATGTGGGGCTTAGATGACTCAAGGTGATGGTGAACGGAGTTTATATTGGTGTTAAGCCCACATATATTTGCAAAGGAAATTAAACCTTTCGATGAAGGCCCCCGGATGCACCCCTCGCCCGGAGATCCAAATGGAGGGGTATTTTACCTCCGGAATGTTTTACTCCCGGGTGTGCCGCCATCATTTTTACATAATTTTGGGGTGAAAGGAAAAAAAAGAAAAGAAAAAAGAAGGAAGAAGGAAAACTGACTCACTTACCCAGAACCCGAAACGTCCGTTAGGACTTCACGGGTCCTTTAAAGGGTGAGTGGGGTGGTACCTCCTCAGGCGAGGAAAGCTCCTCTACCACCTACGAATTTTCGGACGCCCCGGTATTTGAAACCAGTACTACTCGATATTTGGCAACCTTTTTTTAATTTTAGAAAAACCCGGTTGTATTTTTATTATTTTTATTTTTTTAATTAAACAATAGGTTATTTTGTGGAAAATAGTACTAAAAAACTTAAAAAAACAAATTATTATTTTTTTACGACATTAATAAAAATATTGTTGCAGCATAGTGGAGGGTTCCATATACCTCGATAATTAAAGCCAGGGAATGCATTAAATAAGGGTGAGACCATGTCGAACCGACAAAAAAAATTATTAAATACAACCCTCCCAAGCAACACAGAATCCTCTAATAAACGTTTAATTACGTATATACCACTAGTATATTTTTAGTTTATTTCTAACCTTTAATATAGGTTAAAATGTCCGCCTAATATAGGTGTATTAATACTGCAGTACTATCCAAATTTTAGACGTTGAAAGTATACGTTTATTTATAATATAAAATGAGCAATTAAAAAGCGGTTTCTAATAAACCCTATAAATTGGTATATAATATACAAAACTGTAACGTTTACTAAACACGTTAAAAAGTCTTAAATTTTATACGTTTATATTTAGAATAAATTTTACGTTAAAAAAGCCATATGAAATAAATCAAATATTGACGTATACGAAAAACGTTTATTTTGTATGTATAATATACGTATATGTATTAGGTAATACATTCGTTTAGGCTTACTAAATCTAAAAAAAAATAAAATAACAAATTCTCCAATCAAAAGGACGCAACTGGTAACACTTAACACTGCACTCTAATAAATAAAAGTAATAAAAAACACAACAAAAACTGTATAGAACATAAAAAAACAGTTGAAACTTAAAATAATTCTAGAATCAAACATAATAATAGAGTCTTTAACGTTTTGGCATTACGGTATCGCTGTTTGGACAGTTTAAGCCAGTCTTGGCATGCCTGTCCGATAGCTTCGTCTGTGAGTTCTCCGACAAATGCAGCTCCCTGCACCTGGTCCTTACCTTAAAATGAAATTTTGACCGCTTCTGTGAAAAAAGAAAACCCAAAGTCACTAAAAAGTACAGGTGATCTTAGTGTTTTTTGCATAATAAATTAATTGTTAGGGTAGATTAAAGATACGCCCAAACCAACGCGGGATACGGGAACGGGACGGGGCGAAACGGATGCAGAACCTATTTCTACAGCGGGATATGAATATATTTACACCAACGCGTTGTGAATACATACATATATCCCGCTGTGGAAATAGGTCCCGCATCATAAAACAATACTCCTATATCCATGAGGAATATTTTGTGTCCAAATTCGTCCCGCTCCCGTCCCGTTCCCGCATTTTAAGGTCTTTATTGTAATTGATTGGTTTTGTTTGTATTATTTTTTAGGTCTGATAATGCTCTTAGGAGCGAAACACATGTCACCATATAACGGTTAATTAGTAAAAAAGTGTTAAGACCGAGACTTTTTTCTTTTGATATGTTATATCAGGTCTCTTTGAGAATATGGACGACTTCTTTCAACCCAAACATTTCTAAGAAAATTAAAAATAATACTAAAATAGTACACAATACACGTAAATTAAAGCGTATATATTAGACGTTTATAAATGGTGTATTAAAAACGTATAATAGACCATTAAATAACCAAGATATATTTCAATAATTTTTATTTTAGTGTACTAAAAATTAAAACAAAACAGAGGTGTAAGGTGTGACATTCACCTAATCCAAGTGTTTGAGCCATAATCATTCCTTATAAATAAGGTATAATAGGGGTTGAGAGATCAAAACGAAAATTTCCGCAACAGGTTCAGCGGCCATTTTTGCCGACTTCATCAAATAAAACATCAACAATTCTTATCTAATATTATATGTAATATGTATAACTATTGAATTGATATGAGCGCAATTAAAATAAAGGTAAAAAGTAGGTACTTACTTTATTAGCAATCGGAAATACAATGCACTGCACAATATTTTACAACAAGCGGCTTTCGGCGGCCATTGAATCTCATAAGTCACTTCGAAGCAAAGAGGATAGACAAGGATAGAGGATCAATCGCCGTTTCGAAAAGTGGCACAATTTGAAGAAAGGGTCTGCGGGATGGCAGAGCATGCGCATAAGCACTTCCAATGTCAAAATTGGCGGTACATTCAAAAACATTGATTTATTTAATAAATATACATAAAACATTAATAGAAAGTGTAAAATGTTTATACTGAAATTTATTATTATTTTAATGACTAAATATTGGTAATTAAAGTGCTAATGGTGTAATAAAATCTATTTGGTAGAAGTCTATTTTTTTCTTAGATTGAAGTAGGTTAATGGCGGAAAAATATATATATAAATTTTAGGGAAATTAGAACTAAATGAAAAACAAATAGAATTATTTGTTCAAAACTAAACTTTTATTGTGAGATTACATATTTAGCACAAAGAATGTTTGTTAAATGTAAAAAAGTGTATAATTTTAAGAAATATACGAAAATAGCACGCCTAAACTTACCAACAAAATAAATTTTATATTGTTTTTGATCCCTTTAGTTGAAAGGTATTATAGTGTAGCGTAATAGGATTTCAGTTTCCATAGGGCACTGTGCTTGGTCCCATTTTATTCGATATCTACATTTTAAGTTTCCACATTACTGGATACTTATTTTGAAATAAAATACTCTTGTAAAGGAAGCTCAAAAACTGTCAAAACAGCGAAACGTTACAGAAATGCTTGTTACTGCAGACAAAAAATTAACGGTTATTCTTTGAAATAAGCAAGTTTGCATGTTTGATAGTTGTTTTTAATCCTAAAAATCTTGTTTTCCACAAATTTTCGATATTAACAAAAATAAGTGTACAGAAATCCCCTATTGGTTCATTGTGCTTTTACTTCCAGCAAAATATTCATTAAATATATTTTACATAAAGTGTTAATTTGTTTTTATTTTATAAAAAAACAACGTATATATAATTCAAAAATAATGTATTAAAAAAAAACAATACATTTACACAAATTTTGTTTCAATAATATTTTTATTTTATTTTATTTTATTTATTTTATTTATTGATACTCTTACAAACACCAAGTTTTACAGAAATGGTAATTACAGGTAAGAGAAAAATTGCCTACCAACTAAATAACACTTACAACTATACGAGTACAACACAAGACACACCAACTAAACAATTTACAACATTCCTTGCAACTGTTTGCTTTTTGTGTGAAATATATCAAAGTTATGCTCCCTAGCTAAATTGTTACACTGGATTAACATGTTATTAACAGGTGATATACTACTGTGACTTATACTAAATACATCATTATTCAGAATTCTTAAGTTTATCTTTGGCACCTTAAAATGTATAAAATCTACAATATTACAATTTTTATACTTAAAATTATTAATCACATTGTATATAAACATCACAGCTTGTTTGTTTCTTCTTTGGACTAGAGTGTTAAAATTAAAGCTATCTAACATTGCCCTGTATGAAACCATATATGGATATCAGTTGTTTTTTCTCACATATAAGTATCTAAGAAATCGTTTCTGAACTCTCTCTAAAGATCTATGTGAGTTTTTGCTGATGGCATCCATATTTGTGTGGCGTATTCCAAATGTGGTCTCACCAAGGCATTGTACAGTCTTATAACTGTGGCTATATCCCAATCTTTACTGTTTCCTATAACAAACCCCAAAGACTTATAAGCCTTGTTCGTAACAGAGACATAATGGCTATTAAATTTAAAATTTGATTGAAAGAGAACACCAAGGTCCTTTACTGTATCTTTGCGATCAATTTTTACATTATTAACAATATAATTATTTACAATATAGTTATTTTTTCTTGTAAAGGTCATAACTGAACACTTTGTGACATTTAAAGACATTTTGTTTTCACTAAACCATTCTACCACTGTTTAAATCGTTTTGCAGCTCTACACTATCTGCTGCACATGTTATAATTTTAAATAACTTAAAATCATCTGCAAATAATAACCCAGTTGAATTTTGTATGCAGTCTGGCAAAGAATTGATAAATAAGATAAAAGAAGAGGGCCCAGAATGCTACCTTGTGGCACCCCTGAGGTGGCAGTAAACTTATATGAGAAGCATATACCAATTCTTACCATTTGCTTTCTATCTTCTAGGTAAGATTTTAAAAATAAATATGCTGATTCGGATAATCCATACTCAATCAGCCTGTTAAGCAATATGATGTGATCCACCTTGTCAAACGCCTTCTCACAATCTGTATATATTACATCAAGTTGTTTGCCTTCATCAATGGCTTTAGCCACATATTCCGAGAAAATACACAGATTGGTGACAGTTTTAATTTGTATTATTGAAAATTCCTATTTATTTTTCAACAAATTTAACCTGTTGACCTTTTTGGTCCGATGCACCATTTTCGCGTAAAAAAATAAAAATTGTTTTTGATGCATGTTTGGTATAGCAAAATTATTTTAAACTAGTAGGCTAGCGCCCTTTTTTAGTTTTTTATGTGAAACCGGTGCACCTGAAGAAAAAAGGCAAGAGATCCAACTTGTGGCAAAATAAATGAGGATTAAGAATATAATTTTTATTTTTGGAAAAAGCAATGGCATACCATTATTGTTTTTTTGAAAAATTTTCAATTTTCATCCCATACAGACGCCCCTGGTAGAAATATTTAAAAATATTCTCGTTAAAAAAAAGCCTATTGTTGTTTTTTATATGCGTGCTTAATTTCATTAAAATATCTAGAACAGTTTTAAAGCTATGATAAAAATACAATTTTTTTCTGAAAATTTTAACACCCTGTAGCTTAAAAGTTAAGAAGTTTAGGACATATGCTAATATGGACTTTTTTCCTAAAATGAGCTAAGGAATTATATCCTCTGTTTTTAGCCATTAATTAAATTACACCCTGTATAGATTTATTAACGTCCTACTTTTAGAACTTATCTATTGGTTATGGAATAATATTATTTTATTAAGAGTTTTTCTGACAGGAGTACCTGTCATTTTGTAGGAAAACTCTTTGGCAATATTGTAAAATCTTATTTTGCTATAGGAATGGATTAAAATTTTAACCAATTTTGTTAAATGATTTTCTTCTTCCAAAAAAATTTCATGATCATTAAGCAAGTTTTGGAAATGCTTTTGACCTTCTAAGACATTACCAGATAATTGGATGCAAAAGACACTTAGAAAATTGTCATCGGCTGGGATTTTTCCTCTATTTAGATTCAACACTTTCCTAATGTGTTTTTCAACAATAGAGCAAATGTCTTTTGCATCTTTTGAGGGCTTAATTAAATAACCCCTTTTCTTCCTATAAAATAGACTATAATGTTGGTATGTGCTAGTTGTGGTATCTTCTAACGCCATTATACATTTAGGGCAGTTTATTAATCTTTTACATATTTTTATGGCATACCCACTTATGTATGTAACTACATTTTCTGTTAGCATGCTTAATGATGGATTAATTGGTAATGAATACTCATGATCATTAACTACAAAAGTGTCAATATTAGGTACTAAATCATATTTTCTTATAAGCGCCATATCATCAACACTTAATGTCCTATTTAAGGACGATTGTGGTTTTTTATTTTTGCTTGACACAAAGTATTTGTAGTATCCTGCGCCACACAATTCCCATTCTGATTTTTAATTTCATTGTGGACAAGCAGCCTTTTGTAAGTATGATAAAATTGTAGACAGGATGGATTGTTGTTCCAGCCATTTCGGCACCTAAAAGATAATAAATGTTAAATTTATTTTTCAGATATTGGAATAGACATATTTTTTGCAGTGGTATACGTGTGTGATGTGGTATGTCAAAAAATAGAAATTTTCCTCAAGAGGAAAGTACGCTTAATTTTTCTAATATTGAGAATTTTTTGAAGTAAAGATGTTAAGGATTAAAAATAAAATTCAAATATGCAAACTTGTTCATTTTCAAGAAAAACTTTTTTTATTAATTTTTTATGTGTTAAAAGTGAAAATATAAGGTTGTATATTAGTCCATACTTGTCAAAAAGCAAAAAGTCACAGAAACACTCATTACCTAAATAAAATATATATATTTTTAACCAATTTGCATATTTGAAAGTTATTTTTAATCCTAAACATTTTTCCTTATAAAAATTTTCGATATTGTAAAAAATAAGGGTACTTTCCTTTTGAGCAAGATTCATATTTTTTGACATTTCCTGTATACCACTGAAAAAACTGGATATTTAATGATTTCATTTTAGGTTTTAGACCATGCAAAACTTTTTCTGTAAAATTATTAATAAAAAAATTTCCATATAGTACGAACTTAAGTAGATACTCTATAATAATAGTTTTAAAAGTGAAAAATACAATATAATGATGTCTTAAAAAGTGAAAGGATATGGTAAATAATGAATATACCGAACATTACAGAAGAACAACTCCAAATGATCTTGAGTAAATTTGTGTGTTAAAATGTACTTCAAAAATTGTTGATCTATAACATATTCCTCATAAAGTCCCATCACTGAGGTAATTGAAACTACAAAACCTCGAAATGCGGTTTTTCTCTCCGTATTAATCATTAAAGTACCACTGTTGTTCTTAATATTTAAGAATAAATAATAGGCTTCATGGAATACTGGTTCCCACATAAATCTATTTTGCTCTTTTATAGATGTTTTATAGCCTGTCCCTATGGGCGATTTGGAATTTAATAAATCAAAAAGATTGTTTATTAAACGAATAAAGCTAATAGTAGCTTAAGCACCTGCAAATTCAGGAAGTTTGCAATCTATCATTAAAAATTCCAATGCATCGGCTACTGCATTACTAAATGTTTGGGTTGCTAAGGAGACCTAAAAAAATATATCTATAAGAAATTTCAAAACATTAAACAACACGTTGAAAGTAGTAGTAGCAGGGCTGGATTTAGGGGAAGGGCAGGCGGGGCAATTGCCCCAGGGCCCCCACAACGAATTTATGGGTGTCCACCTTTAAAAACAAAGAAACAAAAATTAAATTTTAATTTGGTACAAAATTCCATGACCTCCAGATCTTTAAATCCGGCCCTGAGTAGTAGTATAAAATATATTCAGAAAAGGAGTTTATCTATATGTGAAAACAAGCTTTTATACAAACTTATAAATAAAAATTATAACTACCTTCATCTTATGCTTCTGCCAGTCCATGTGGCGTTTTGATATCTTGGTACTAAACCTCACATGTTCTTTTTCTTGAAAAGCATAAAGAAGTTCAATGTATTTATAATTAATTATTTTGTTGTCTGGGTTGATAAATACTTTGAGTGTTGCCCAAGCATTTCTTAAAAGTTTGATCATGTGGCATATATCGTATATAACAAAAATCTTGTTCATGCCACATGAAAAATAGGGCTTGATGTTCTTCATGTCATTAACTACTGCACCTAACTCCTTTGCCATAGCAAAATTTACTGATGGCCCGTCATTTGTAATTGATACAATTTTAACACCTATTTCTTCCAGTTTTAAAATGCCTTCTTTTACCAAGTTGGCTTTTGCTTCGGCACACATTGAATTTATGAAAAAATAGGCCACTGGAATTTTCCAATGCTCAGTTAGTGAAACCACCATAAATACTAAGGCTTCTTTTGCCGCCTCAAGTTCATCACTATTGATCCCAGTTCCTAGATTAATATAACCCCAAGACTTATTATTTGAAAAATCTATATGCTTTCTTAGAGACATCTCATCTAGCATAAAAGCACAAAGAGTGTCTCTGTTTTCATCTTTGTTCTTAAGGACTTTGGCTTTCAAGGCATCAAAAGAAGTCTGGGTGAATCCAGGCTCGCACTCTACATTCGACATCCAGCTTCTAATCGTAGAAGGAGCAGGTAACGCCAAATCAAAGATCTTCCTGACATAATTGTAGGCTTTGCTACTGTAGAACTGCAATGTCATGGCAAAACTACGAAGGACAGGTGGATATGTATCTCTTTGAATTTTGCCTCTTTTTGTATTTCTTAAAATTCTTAACATAAGTTCTCTAGGAACTCCAGAAAATGTTTTTTTAATCACATTTTCAGCATCCCTACTGATAAAGCTTTTTGCCTTCAATTCATCCACTACACGGTTAAGTGATTGAATTTTTATCTTCATCCGTTTATTTCTTTTTTTACATTTCGGAATTTATTATAAAAACCAGCAATGATTGATCTCTGCCGCTTTAGTTTCATTGCCATCTGTTTAGGAGACATACTAGAAATTTAAAAAAATACATTAAATTAGTATAGACAAAACACAACAATAGACTTACGCATAATTATGATAGACTTTTAAATGTCTTCTTCTTTTTTGGGGTCCCTTTTAAACCTTCACTATCACTTCCTGAAGAAGTACCTTCTTTTACTTTTCCTTTAAATCTAAAAATAAATTTATGAAATAATAAATAAAATATGGGTTTTTCTATCCCAACATGAAAAATACAATAAAAATTAGGTACATAAAAAAACATGAAAATCATCACATAGTTATTTTTCTATGCCTCAAATAAATTGTTTTTAAAAAGATGGCATAACTTAAAGCTTCAATTATTACTTTTTCAAAAAAAATAATTTATGATTTAAAAGAGTATATATTGCAAATATATTTTTAGGGCCTATAAATCTAATTTCAGCACAAAGACTAATCTCAAAGATCCAAGAATACAAGTTTCATTAAAGATAATGTTTTTTTTTGCAACAGTCATTCCTTATAAATAAAAAAGAATTAAAAACATTATTAATTATGGACCTAATTGCAATGTTGCAGGGATTCAAATTTTCAGAAATGCAATAAAATACATATATTTTTTTTCTGAATCTATCAGGTAAAGTATCTTAAATCAAAATAAGTCTTAATCAATCACTCCAGCCATTACAACAAAAAAACAGTTTTCAAATATTAAAATGAGTTTCACGCTATTTTTTGAAAAAACTGTCAAAAATAATGGCAATATAAACATATAGTTTATATTTGGACTTAGTCTTTACTTTTATCAAATAAATTTTTCATGAAAAGTTAAAGCCCTTGATAATACCATATGGAATGGTCCACATAAGTATAATAATGTTATCTTGGAATCTGTAAGAAATGTGTTTTGCCTCCAACTTTATTTTTTAAGGGATTTCCTGTACTCCACAACATTTCTGTTAATGATTCTTACAGGTTCCAACAGGATCACCTTACATGGGCCACCCTGCTACTAACTATAAACTGCCAGCTTAACTGAAAACATAAAATAATAAAATTGAAAAATAAGAGATACATTATAGTTAATACAAAATAGACTAATAAATTTAAAATTTCTTTGATGGGAAATAGGTAAAGGTATATAAGCCAGTAAAGTAACAACAAAGGATTTATGTGAGTCATCCAATATGAAATGTATACATGCCGGTATTCACATTAGACTGTCTCTTTTTTCACATTGCCTATGTGTTATGTTATTTAGCCGATCCGGTATACTAAAGAAGCAAGCACTCACCGATCCACAAATGATTTTGCAACATTCTGAACAATTATAGAGCTACCAGATGTTGAGGATGATGGGACAGGAGACCCTTGCACACTGACTGTACGTCCTACATCCAACCTGCAATAATTTACATTTAGTATATACATTAATTTTCATATTTATAAAAGAAAAAAAATCACTTACATGTTTAGAATACTACTATCTTCTGATGTAGTGCTTTCGGATTTCTCAATATTTGTTATATCTACGAGGATATTTGCCTGTCTTTTTACTTTTACACTTGTAGTCAGGTTACTGTCATCAGCTATTTCAGTAGACTTTCGTTTTAAGCTAAAAATTTTAATTTAGTAAAAAAAAATATTTATTGGCCAGTATAATTAAACCTTTTTTTTACGAGTGAAAAATAATTTAAATTTGAGAGTCGGACTGATCAAAACAACATGTAACAGGTACTAGACTTTTTTACTTCAATGAGGACACAAAATTTCATAAAGATGCTAGGCTAATATTTACCCTAAAGTTCTCGGGTCAGGTAAAAGATCTCTGGGTCGTAAATACAATGTTGGTTGAGCATCTGGCTTTAAAACCTTTTTTCCTTCTACATCCATATAGCTATCCTCAGAGAAATGTCTTGAACAGATACGATTAGCTTCTGAAATTTTTTCATCAGGATCTCTACCCAATGCCGCCAACCACGACCTCATCCGAGACTTGGTAAACCTACAAATAAATCATTTTAAGTAAATTGTAAAGTTTTTCATCAATTTTTGACATACCTATGAAAAAATACTTCCTCATCCTTGGAACTGGAACCCGCTTGTCGACACCACCAAATATAGCATTTGTGAAGAGGTGCCATCTCCAATTATTTTATACACAGTTTTGATTTCAAGCTTTACAGTCTTGTCACAAAAAACACTTCAACACAGGTCAAACGTAAAATTAAAACAAATAAAACGCCAAACAAATATACAGCCACAAAACATCAGCCATATTGAAACTATGAAAGTTTTGACATTTATAACAGCCAATAACAAGCCGGAAAAAGAACCTCTCATGCGCATGACGAGTAATCCCGGTGTGTTAAGTTAACCATTAAACCGGCTAAAGTTTGCAAGATATTTGGCTGATAGTATTGATTCAGACACAAAAATGTTACGTAAAAAGTGCGTACTAAAACAAAAAATTATAAATAAATCCATACTTTTAACCAAGCACCTGCTTTTTACCAACTTTAAGCAAGAATAAAATAAAACTTTGACGAGCTCTTTCGGTCGCTGAACACAATCAGAAGTCGCATTTGTGTGCCATTCTTTAATTGGTGGGGGTAAATCAACTGTTCCTCTCCCCTTCTCCATGCTCCTTGCTTCGAAGTGTCGAAGGTTAGTTACAAAGCCGAGGAGGAAAGCGACTGCCGCGCATCACGTGTCGTTATTGTAAGGCTGTTATTGGCTGTTATTGGAATAATGCCGAACGGATGAGTAAATTTTGTAGATTATTGGTACGTTTACTTTTAGGGAATTTTAGACAATATTATTTATATACAGCACAAAGTCAAATATTTGCAAATATTAACATCAAATTAAAATTATAAAAATATTATTACTAAACCAATGATATTGTCATAGGAGAATGATAATAATGATTTTAAAGCAATAATAATTAGTTTTCTAATAAAAAATAATCTATAATAGACGTAGATTATGCTTTAGTTTCACACGTTGAAATTTCAGTAAATAGTAAGAAAAAAAACGTTTTTAAAATACTCGAAAATAATAGTGTTTCATGAGATTATCATTAATAGTTCCAAACTATAAACATATTTTTGTGCATTTTTAAAACACGCACATAAATGAGACCATAATATAAAGTAAAATATTTTTTAAAAATTTTATGATATTAAAAGATGATATGACATACGTTGAATATACGATTAAAATATGCACGTGTTTAAAAAATGTTTAATAGAGGTGCAATAAATATACCAAAACCAAAAATACACGACAATATCGTTTAATAAACGTTTATTAAACGAAAAGGCAAATTCTTGTGTTGCTTGGGCTATTTAATCAAAATGTCGTTTTTCTCGAAAACGCTTCACTTTATCGATATCGGACAAGAGTACATTTTTTTAGCTTAGGATTTAACTATTTAAAAATATTATTCCCATTTTTTTATTATACAGGGTGTTAAAATAATTAGTACTATTGTGTAAGGGTTAGTCCGCACCCGGCGAAATAAGGAAGGTAAATGTTTTACAAGAATATTATTTTAAGAAGGTCTCACTGGTATTTATCGAATTAAAAAATATATTTCCTTATATCAAGTGATATAAAAGTTATTCAAGAAAAACCGATTTTTAGTGACGTTAAAAATATTTTATACGAACTTGTCACATTATTTTTATGTGTTCTATGTGTATCCCAGAGATTAGCCACATATTCTTGGACACCCTGTATATATGGATGTCGGCGTCGGAGCGAACGCCGTCGCGGACCTGTTTAGTGCCGCATTTCGAGATTTGCCCCGATCCACAAGCTGTGGATATGAACAGTGGCACGTCGTTGTATATGTATAAATTTAGGCGGGGCTGTCGTCGTGGTTTACGACAAGGTACGCACGTGACACGTCGTGGTTCAAATATGAATGCACCCTAAAGTATTCCTAAAAAATGGTAAAGTACAATAAACGCTGAAATTTTGTGACAGATCGTAAGCCTTGCAACATAGCGGACCATACGTCAGCATGACGTCACATATGTATTTTGCTCATTTTTTAATGAAGTTTTTAACAGTGTAGTTTGTGTTTTTTCTTCTTTCTTTCCTATTAATAAATTATTTAACAATGATTATTCTAGCAGCTGATTTTTAAATATTGTATATTGCGCTCTTTCGCCCTCATAGTATTATCCGTCTAGACATACTTGTTTGCTATGTTGGCGCCAAGGAACCAGCAGTGCGGTACATATGTGACGTAATGAGGCAACCTTATCTAGTCAAACGATCTTGCAATAACACCAGGGGCTAAATTATCTGGAAGGGGCATTCCTAACCTAGAAATGTTAGTGTATCGAGGGAATTAATTAATGTAGGAAATCCACAAAATATCATTATAGGTCAAAGTAGGAGAATGACTAGCTTAAGCCGAACGACCGCATTCGATCCCGCTCATCATTGATCTGGTGAAAGCTGGATATGCTGACTGACAATAAAAAAAGTGGTGATTTAGGCACAAAGTTTTAGAAAAAGCCCGTAAAAATAAACTTATCAAAGGTAAGATATGCCAATAACCCTAATATCAGATATACCAAAAAATTTAAAAAACCCGTTTAAGTTATGTAAAAGAAATAAAAGAAAATCTGCTGTGGACCTGTGGTCATAAAATTCGTACTGTCTCTATTAAATAAGTTTAGAATTTAAAAATAGTTTTTTAATACTCTAAACGTCAAAAAAAAAGAGTTTATAATTAAATAACATAATTTTTAAATCATTCTTGAAAATACCTTGCACGCGTACAGTTGGAATCTCAGAAAATAAATTTAAGGGTAATTTGAAAGCATATTTTTTGTTAGGCAATATGTTTGACCCTAACAACTGTTCGAAGAAAACACCTAAGAAGAGAAACGAAAGTAAAATGGCAGCAAATTAATTAGAGGGTGTAATGGTATTCCCTTTTTCGGACAATGACAAGATTAACTACCATTTGAGCAAGAAAAAAAAGATTATATGTTGGGTAAAAGATTATATAGAAAAAAATATATATGTTGGGTAAAAGATTATCTAGTAAATGATGAGGTTTGTAGTAAGGGTGCACTTATTGCAGCTTTAACTAGTCAGGTCAATAAAGCTCTAAAACAGGCAATTGCTGAAAGTTTTCAAAAACAGCTCTGATTTTGATATTTTGTTTTAACTTTGTAACTTTGTAAACCGTTGTTTTTTAAAAACAGAAAAAGAAGGGGGAAAATAATAATTTTTATTTATTTAACAATATTATTGTTATTTATACAGGGTTTTCGCTATCTATTCTTTTTCTCCAACGAAAAATAAAGTTCTAAATGTTCCACTTGGAACTACCGGGTGTTAAAATTTGGGAAAATCAATAATTTTTTTACAATAATTTTTTTACCAATACAGATATTTTTTGACAATTTGGGACAGGGCTTTTATGCATCAAAGGACATTTTTGAAGTATAAGAAAAACATATTTTTTAGTATCGCCCAGCAGAGATTTACTGCAGATATTTTGAAAAAATGTTACGTCACTGCATTTTCCTTAAAAAAAGAATTATGTCGGATTCCCGTTAAGTTTTAAATACATTTGGTCTTACCTTTTTTGAGTAAATATGTCTAGCAATAATATTTTTTTCCAAAACTCAAGTACAGAGAGTAGAGTTTAATTTCTTACCCAACAAACCTCCTCCCCCTTAGTCAATTTTTGTAACAATAGGTGCACCGACGTCTGTCTGAATGTGGTAGACAAAGATTCAGTAGTTTTATTTAAAAAAAATCGAACTTCCATTGTCTTTATTTTTAATTATTCACACAATGTTTCAGGCAGTCCTATCTCTGTCCGTTTTTAAGTGTAAACTCAGTCAAGTTAAGAATAATCAACCCTGTATCTCTTACTATCTTTGAAATCCTAATGGTGCTACTTGAATTTGTAAAATTCTGTATAAATTCAAGAATTTGTTTCACTTTAAAGCCTAGTCCAGACCTACATACATTTGCCAGCAAACATGAAAACATTTGTATAAAAACTGTATGAAATCTGTTTAATATATGTATGTTTGCAAACATTTGTTTAGAAACATTTAAACAAATGTTTAAAGTTTTTGTTCCCTGCCAGAATGTCAAACGTGTGTTTTTATATCCGCCAAGAAGCAAGTCTGGACGCGTTCGGGGCAAATGTTTACGAATTTGTGTCATCAGTGAGGCCTGTAATTTCGTGGTTAAGTTTATTATCTAATGTGTGTATTATGTATGCAAATAGCTTATTAAAATTTGGAACCAAAAGGAAACTGTTTTTGTTGAGGTGAGGAACGAGGTTAGCAGCGCGGCTCGACGGCTTTACAGAATTACATACCTTTAAGGTCGGCGCGCACTTATCCGGTCCGGCCCGCCACGCAACGGTCCACTTCGGAACACGATTTTATTGTCACATGTTAATTAGTAACGCAACGAAACGGAACGAAACGTCGTCGGTGAAAATCGCGACAGAGAATACTTTTGCCGATAGTTTATTGCGTTCCTTGGTGAAGTGAAGAAGTGTCGTGCCGTAGTTAGCACTGTATATTAATTTGATAAAAAGTCTTTTTTAAATCACCCTTTACATCCAATATACAATTATTTTTGTGGAAATTTATTTTCTCATCAAGCAGGACTTTTTATGAACAGGCACATTTTTTCGTAAAGTTAATAATTAAAAAGTTTTTCATTTGGTAAGAACTTCCGAAGACACGCTGTATATTAATATTCTTTTAACTTAATAACTTACAGCAATGTTACTGCTAATCTCTCCTTGGGTAAGATTCTGTTTTTAAATTTATTATTATGCCTTGTTAAGTCACTTTGTAGTAAAGATAAAAGTTTTTGAAATTTCCGTAATTTATTCTTAAATATTGGGAAAATGTATCCTGGTGGTTTATCAAATCAGGGTATAAATTGGTAAATTCTCAATCTGTGTTTTTTTTACAAATTTCATGATCCTATTTTCTCTTTTAGAGTTTTTACAAATGCAATGCATGCAAATATTTGCATAAAAGCATAAATTAGTACGCCAGACAGCAAAAAAAAGGTTTAAGCACTTAATTCAGCTCCGTCATTAAATTTTAGGTCTCAGTTAGTTTAAAAAAATATTCAGTACCGTTTTGCAGGAGTTCGCGTACCCACGTTTTTATTTCCTTTTCTTTGACGTAAAATATATGTATGTATTCAGCACAAATGCCTGCCACTGTCTGGTCTGGACTCAATTGCAACCTATGTTTATTTAAAAATAATATTAAAAAAAAAACACACACACTACACAAATTTATAATGTTTTGTTTGCGGGCAAATGTTTTTAAACATTTGTTTGCGGATAATGTATTTAGGTTTAGACTAGGCTTAATAAAGCTGTTAACAAGGCTTTAATGTTTTCAATGGGTCACTCTGTATAGTAGAGCAAGAAAAAGGTAAATATTTAGGCCTTAATATTAATTAGCTTTTCTTTAATCAAACAAAGGAATATCTAACGATACCATTTGGCAAAATACGATTATACGGGTTTGCAACAACTTTCCATTAATTCAGCCACCCTGGTGAACGGTATAGAAGCTCATAAATTTTAGCTCTATACTAAAAACGCCTAATAGCTTTTCTTACCTTAAGTGAGTTATTACCCTTCTCTCTTAAGTTTAAATGCTCGCAATTAATAACCAGCAAAATGTGAGGTAATGTTTTGTTCTCCATTTACCAATTTATAATAATACTAAATCTCTTTAAACAAGAAACTTTTAGACTTAGTATATCGATAATATTCTTAAAATTTAAATATGCAAAATTGCAATCTAAATATACAGTGCATTCCAATAAAAACGAGCCATCCCTAATAATTCCGTTATTTGTAAACTTATTTTGAAACACGTATATTTTTATTTTTAGAGGAGCACATTTTTGTGTCAAAATTTACTTGTTCAAGGTTATCCCCTTTACTTACCAACACAAACGTCAGAACATTCAAATGGGAAGGGGGTCAAGTGATACCTTATTTTAAATGGTTTTAAAATCTCCCTTTAACAGACTTTTTAAAATAGATTTAGTAGTTTCTAAGAAAATTTACCCTAAATACCAGGGTCCCTGGCGAGTGACTCGCCTTTATAACTTTTTATTGTTAAAAATATCAAAATAACGTAGGTATACCGCATGTGTTTATAAATTTTCTATTACCTACGGTTTAGCTGGAAACGATCTAAAAATATTTCCTATTTTAAATAAGAGACCCATTATATTTTTACTAGCTTGACTAGAAAATGACATGTAGAGTACAATGACACCTAATTTGCTACATTTTGACATCTAAACTCTAATATTTTAATTTTCTAATTTTTATTCTAGAGTGCTCTGAAGCTGATTCTTTTTATTCAGTCTACTGTATATACTTGGTTATTATAAATCTACATTACTAAGAATACCCAAATCTTGTAATCTGATTATTTTTGTTATGTCGGTAAAAAGCATACATATAGAAGACAAAAGAAATTTAACAAAGTAGATTCAGAAGTATTACTTCGAGTATTTTAAATTTTTAGTGCGCCGCAACAAAACAACAAATAAACTTTGCTATTGCCAGAAGCGGTCATAGGGGGGCCATGGGGGTCATGCCCCCCTTTAATGTCACATTCTTTGTATTTCATACATATGTAATGGCAAATATGGGCATTTTGGGCATTTAATGATGATATGGCCCTCCCCCTCAGGGCTGGTCCGAGGGGTTAGGGTGAAAAGTGAGAAGTAAGGACCTTCTTTTTTTTTTCTTTTCAAATACGTGGGAGTTTTTTTTTGTAATTTTATAAACAATAAAAATAGGTGAGTTTTTTTTGCTCTTCAAAAAATTTGAAAATTTTGTTTCTGTAAGACAAAAGTGATGACGCCGTGGCATCTTCTCTACTGGCGAGAACTATAGTAATCTCGATTTTGCTAAAAATAACAATTCTGGTTTAGTTCTTGTACCTACCTGTTATTACAAGACAAACTAGAATCTTCATTTAAGTTCCTTTATTTTTAAAAAATAATAAATTATTATACTTCAAAACCCAAGTGAAGCTATACAGGGTGAAATTTAATTATTGGCTAAAAATAAAGGGTATGATCCTTAGTTTCTTTTAAGAAAAACATTTTATAAACATATGTCCTAACCGTCTTGAGTCTTAAACTACAGGATGTTTAAAGTTTAAAAAAAAATGTTTTCTTATCATAACTTTAAAACTGTTTGAGATATTTTCATAAAATTTATGACGCACCTACTTATTACCAATAGGCATTTAATAAAAAAATATGGTACGCCATTGTTTTTTTTAATAAAAACTTATTTTAAAACTTCCATTAATTTTGCTACAAATTTGACTTCTTAAGTTTTCTTTGTTTAATGCACCGTTTTCGCTCTTGAAAAAATGTAAACCTTTTTTGATGCATTTTTGGTTTAGCAATAATATTTTAAACTGATATTCTGGTGAAAATGTGTTAAAATGAAATTTACAAACTTATAATTTGCTTTAAACACCTGCTTTCTCAAAATTTTAACAAAACACCATTTGTCAACTGTAAACGCCAGTTTTCGCCAAATTATGGAGTTCAATAAAATTTTGTTTTATTGATTTTATCGAGTACAAACATTATTCTAAATAATTTTTTCTAATGACATTTTGCTTAAAAGTAAAAAATAAAGGTAGTTTACTCTTAAAGACAAATCATGTTTATTTGCGAACCCTGTAAACAAAATCAACATTTTCGTTGGCAAAATAACAAAGACTTTACGAATAACTTTTTAAATACCTATGAAAATCAGAAATGTTAAAACACAAAAATCATTTTTAATATTATCATTTTGGCATTTCTCCCGAAAATCTAGACAATCAATCTAGCAGTAAAGGATAAATACTGTGAATAACGTTTTTATCGGAATATTTTTACCTTTGAGAGAATATACCAATGCGAATGCAACCCAAAAATATTTTTTTATTACTGTGTACTACTAAAAAGGTATATTCTAGAGGCCAAATCTTTAACAAAGACGTAGAAAATGGTTTTTTATACTGTAAAAATAAACAAAATATTGATATGCAGGGTAATTCCTACAATTCTGTCCAATCATTTCTTAGCACAAATAATGACTAGTGATAAAAAAGTAATTTTTTAGTTATAAAAATATCTTATTAACCCATTTATGGCCAGTGATGCGTATACGCAACACTGTACTAATTATTTATTTACAAAAAAATAGTGCTTTTTTCGCCTAAACTATGGGCTGATACCATTGACGCAAGGTTGAACAAAAGTGACAGAATTAAATTTAAAGAAATTTTTTCATTTGCTTTTTTGTACGAATTTTTTAAAAATCCGGATTTTTTCTTATACAGGGTGTTATGGAAATACTTTAATATATTGAAATGGTGACTCCTGGGACAGTGTAGAGACACACTGAGTACTTTTTTTGTTTAATTCAAACTTTTTTACAATTTGTAAAAATACCTTCTTTTCACCTATCTGCTACGTCCCTGGTTACGTAAAGACTATAAACACAGACAGTAGACCTATTTGTTTGCGATGTTGCCAAACGTCCTATTTTATACCCAATAAACGATAAAAATACATAATAGAATAAAAAGGTAAAATGTTATTATATTCTATTTTTTTATAAATTTACTTTAAAAAATTATTAAAAGCCTTATATCAAAATAAATTGTAACAAAAAAATATTTAAATAAAGGTCGATTTACCTTCAATACGGAATATGTTCTAAATTTTGATTCCAAACATGCATTTATTTTCCGCTGCATACTGTTTCTCACACGCGCAAAAATGTTTTCATTGTTTCTTATTTGCTGAGCCGCTAGTTCCACACGATTTCGCAACTGTTCTAAACTGTTAATGGGTTCACTATAAACAAACTCTTTCATAGTTCCCCGGCTTGCCGAGCATTTTGCCTAGCTTCCCCATAACACAAAACCATGTCAGTCAACTCGATTGAATTTCGTTGCATTTTACGTAAATTAAAACAAAATGCAAAACTTAATAAACGCACAATTTGGTAAATTCTTCGCAATATTATTTAAAACGCAAACCAGGGCAAGCGAATTTCGTCTTTCTGTAACCTTGCATAGCATAAGGGAAGCCTTCTTATTGGTCAGTTAAATCATGCCGGCTTCCTTGACAACAACAACGCGAATTTGCGATGTTCAGCTGTACAATTGTACTACATCTAGTACATTTAGTATATTTAGTTTTTTTATGTTTATGGCAGTCCATGTTAGTAGCACAAAAGCTAAGTACTAAGTACCGTGGGTGCCAGATTTTTAGATGTTAAACCCATTTAACGACTGAATAATGTTATCCAGAGGGCACCACCATTTTATCGTAGATTTCAAAGCACACAATAGAGGACAATAATATACCGGCATAAAAAAAGTTAACCAATTTTTATTATCTACTTATGAGCGGCGTAGGCGTTACATTAAATAATAACCTTAAATAACATTTAGAGCTACAACAGCTTTTAGAAGGCTAGGATTTTTTTCTTGGCTGGAAAGTACTTTTATTTTCACGAGTACACTCTTTACACTTTCACCATAAACTTCCCTTCTCTTCCGGTACCAATGAGATGTACAGTAATATAGCAACACAAAGTAATTGTTTCATGCATTTTGTAACCGTACATCTGAAGAAGCCCCAAAATGTCCACTTCGGCTCCTTTATCCCTAAGGTATGTTAAATATGCCGTCTACTTTTTATACCTACGGTAATAAGTTCCTAGACATCAAGCTTTTTATGAATTATCAAAAGAAAAAACAAACCCTGCATTTTGTAGTAAAAAATTTTGATTAAAAAAACCTAATTAAATTGAAAGCACCTAGTTTAACCAAAAGAATTCGCTGTAAGTATCATTTTATCGCCCATAACCAGAACAACATGAGACAAAGAAAACGGTTTAAAAGAATTGAACTTACAAGTTTCAGTAAATTGATAAACCCAGTTACGTGCAAATTGCAAAAATGTTAGAATAAATTGCAATAAATTTCTTGCAAAAACATCTAACCTGTAAAAACACCTGTGTTTGTGGCGCTGATCACGGATCTGAAAAATTTTAGTCGGATACATTTGTTTCCGAGATATCCATCATTAAAGTTGGCATTTGAACTAACCTCATTTTCACTTTATTCCCCTTCTTTTGGCATACAATTCTTGATTTTAAGTTAAAGTGGTACACAATATTTGATTTTCACCTTTTAAAACCTCATTCTTCTACGTATTTTACACTTTTTTTGAATTAAATTGCATAGCTTCGCTTTCAATCGTTTTTAATCGTAGCAGAATATGGTGGAGGCGGTGGAGCAGTGAATGCACGGTTGCAACGTTTTTAAAGGGACCCTTCCCAATTTATTTGATAAAAGGTGTAAAAAACATAGAAACACGGGGTTTGAAAAGGTGAAAATCAAATATTGTGGCCCACTTTAGCTTTAAATCAAGAATTGTGTGCAAAAGAGGGGTGAATAATGGTGAAAATAAGGTTAGTTTAAATGCCAACTTTGATGATGATTATCTCTGAAACCAAACATTTCCGACTAAAATTTCGTTCAGATTCGTGATCAGCGCCCCAAAAAACCCAACATACCAAATTTGGTTAAAATCGGAGTTGCGGACACTTTCTGTACAATTACCGTAGTTTTTTGTACATTTGTCTCATAGGGAATAATCTTTTGTACTCTTTTCTCGTGTGAACCAAGATCGTTTGACTAGGTAAGGTTGCCTCGTAAGCCTTGCAACATGGCGGACCATACGTCACATATGTATTTTGCTCATTATTTAATGAAGTTTTTAACAGTGTAGTTTGTGTTTTTTGTCAATATTAAAGAAATACTTTTAAATACTGTTAATTCCAGTTGTTACCGTAACTTCTTTATTTCCTATTAATAAATTATTTAACAATGATTATTCTTTGTTTGCTATGTTGGCGCCAAGGAACCAGCAGTGCGGTACATATGTGACGTAATGAGGCAACCTTACCTAGTCAAACGATCTTGTGTAAACCACCTGTCGTCTGTCAACTCTTAATTTTGATGAAAGAAAAGCGAAATGTAACAAAAACTTTATTTAAAAACGCAGTAAAATTTGTTTTAATAGTGTTTTGCAATAAAAATACCGTTTTGTGTATTTTAATTCAATTCTTTGTGCGCATACGTGTCGCGTCGCAGTGTTTAAAAAGTTTGTAAAGTAATTAACCACCTAAAAAGTGTACTTGATTTGTGGAAAAGTAATCTTTACATTCATTATACGCTCAAACAACCTAGTAGCGTAATAAAGGATAATTTGTGTAATCATGTAAGTTTTTCGTTTAATCGAATTGAAACAGCAAAACCCATAGATAAACTGGTAAAGAACAAAATAAATTTGGCAACTTTTCTCAAGCTTGTTGACTTAACCACGTGTTATAACTGCTTTCAGCTGTTTTTGACAGCGACAGAAGGTAAACATATGTATTTAAAGGGATTTAAAGAGCTGGTCAGTAGCGGGTTTGCTTTTTAATCGTAAAATTTTGGGGTTCATTATCACTGTTATTTATGGTGGTCCGCCATTTTTAATAATTTTTATTCAATTTATTTTTACACAAGGATTTTGGGGTTTAAATATATTAAAGTATTTTCATAACACCCTGTATATGACCGCAAATTTCTAAAAATCAAATAGTCCTATTTAATGTTTTTAATTTTAAAGTTTTGTATTTTTTAACACTAATTGCATTCCAAATAACACCATAAAATTGAAAACCGAGGCCTAGTTGAACCAGGTTTTTTCTAAATAGGTCATAAATTATGCTGTTGCGTTCACGCATCACCGGCCGAATAAGTGAACCCTGTCGCAAGCGTGTCAGGACAAGTTTTCTCGGGCAGATAACTAAATCGACTAGTCGTACAATATTGTATTTAGTTTGAGCCTGCATCTAATTGAGTGCGTGTTACTTGTAATAAGAGTTGTTGTTTGTTGCAAAAATGAGAAAATTTCTTACGCAAAAGGAGTTAGAGTTGGCCTTAGAGGATGTTGTAAATGAGCTGGAAGATGAAGTTGGTAAGTATTTCTTGTACCTTTTTTATTATATATACAATATTATATATACAATATTATACATACAACAATAATTTGTGATTTTTAGAACAAGTCGACGCTGTCTACATTCCACCAGAAGTAGATCAACTCACAGACGAGGAAGATTTTTCAGAGGACCCGGAAAATATCGAAAATAGGCAGAATGGAGATATAGCGGGAACTTTCGAGATTCACACCGTTCAAAACGACATTTATGATGAATCTGACGAAGAAGATTTGGCAACAAAACGCCGAAAAATTCTAGAAAAAAACGGTAAGTTACAAACCGACTTGGAGATCTGGATCATTCGTGCACCAGAATTTGCCTTTATCCACAGAAGAGGAACACATTCAAGAACTTAGGGGCGAATTGGAGGGTTTATCACCGTTGGATATTTTTTTCAAATTTGTCGACGAGAGTGTTATGGATTTGATTATCAAGTTTTCAGAAAAATACGCACAGGACAATAACAGACATGAGTTTCATCTATCACGAGAAGAACTGTTGAATTTTCTTGGGATCCTAATTTTGTCTGGATATCACAGCTTACCCCAGACAGTTATGTATTGGTCTTTAGATGAGGACAAAACTGTGAATATTGTCAGGGACTGCATGAGTAGGAATAAGTTCAGTACGATAAAGCGAAATCTACACTTGAGTGATAATGATAATCTGGATAAAGCAGACAAGTACACAAAACTTCGCCCTTTTTTGATACAATGAATGAAAAATTCTTACAGTTTGGCATTTTTTCATTCAACTTATCTATTGATGAGCAAATGGTTCCTTATTTTGGACGCCATTCCTGTAAGATGTATATAAAAGGCAAGCCTGTGCGTTTTGGTTTTAAGCTTTGGTGCATTTGTTCTTCGAGTGGATACCTCTACAAGTTCATTCCTTATGCGGGAGCAGCACAAAATAAAAGTGATATTGGACTTGGTGCGACTGTAGTTCTTGAACTTTTGTCAATTGTGAAAAATCCGCAAAACCATAACGTCTTTTTGATAACTTTTTCGTCCTACAAGCTCTTATCTCTTTTGAAAACTAAAGGTTTTTTTGCTACAGGAACGATTCGCGAGAACAGAACCAATAATTGTCCTTTGGTTTCAAGTAAAGTGATTTCAAAACAAGAAAGAGGCACCTATGATTCACAATTTGATGAATCCACACAAATTTCATTAGTAAAATGGAACGATAATTCCATTGTCATGGCAATTAGTACCCATTATCATGTAGAACCACTTTCTTCTGCCAAAAGATATGATAGAAAATTGAAAAAGAAGTGTCAATTCCACAACCAGCTGTAATTTCAACATATAATAAATACATGGGAGGGGTAGATTTGCATGATAATGGCGTGGCAAACTATAGAATCGGTGTGATGGGTAAAAATGGTGGTGGCCACTATTTATAAATACAATAGGCAGTACTCTTGTCAATTCCTGGAAACTCTACAACACGGTGAATCACAATAAAATGTCACAACTGAATTTTAAATCATTTATCGCCGTACGCTTATTAAAAACAAAGAACTTTGTCGCTAGATCACTTCCATTAGAACCACCCAGTGAAGTTAGGGTTGATCACTCTGGATATGTAATCAGTAGAACTGACTCCCGAAGAAGATGTCGTGTATGTAGAAGTCAAACAATTTATATTTGTGAGCGTTGCACTATTTATTTACACGCAGACTGTTTTCGGCAATATCACTTAACATTATAGGCCGTTGATGCGTTTACGCAACACCACTTATTTCATAAAGTAGCAGATTTATTTATTTTTTGACGTCACATATGTGTTTCTGTAATGTGTTTGCATAATTAAAATATATAATTTAAAAATTTTAAGTTTTATTTCTATCCTTGGCCATAAATGGGTTAAAAAAGGAATTTGAAATGTGATTAGTTATTTGGTATTATAATTAGGCACTGGCTAAACGACCACCGGCGGTTTTGCTCATTTATAAGAAGAAACGTGTATAAAAACCGCCGAAAATTATAAATAATTTGTTATTACCGGCAGCCTAAACTTATTTTATCGATAGAAACCGCCGTCCGGCAGTTTTGCTTACAAAAACTATTAAAAACCACCGAAAAATTGTTAAAGTTAGTCTAACCCTAATAATTATTTATTTTGCGGGTCTTAAGCGTTTAGTTTTTAGTATTTTTATTGTTTAGTATTGTAGTTTAGTTAATAGCACCTTTTAGAAAAACAATTTATAGAGTGTAGCGGGATGTGGACGGGCAATTAAAACCAATATTGTATTTATACTACACATTACAAAACTATTTCATCACATGGACCTATGTCGTTGCATGGAGCCAATAATTTACAAAACTAAAAACACTTTAAAAAAAAATTTTCAGGCAAAGCGAAGAAATAACTTATCAGGACGTCATAGACAGCATTAAAGTTAGTAATTAAAAGTGGAAAATTATTTGTCTAAAAATTAAATAATAAACAATAAAATATAAAAATTAGCAGGAATAAAAAAATATCATGAAAAAAAAGTTATCTCTACCGGAATCGAACTTGGGATCTGTCGCTTACGAGTCATTGTCGCCATATTGAGCCATATGGGTTCTTAATTTGCTTAAAGAAATAAGCCGTGTTTATGAATCCCTTATCTTGTAACTTTTTTTCTTTTCCTGAGATTTTTAAAGTTTGTTACACCCTCAATACATGCATACTTTAATTGATAAGGCTTTAGTTTTAGTTCTATAAAACGATCAGTATTTTTTCTTGCCGCTAAAATACTTCTGGGTTTCCTTTTCGTAAAAGATGTAGGCAGGTATATACATATTTTTTAACTTATAAAAAGCTTTGACAAAATCTTCGTTTGTGTCAAACGGGTCTCCCAGTTTTATTTTTGTTTGTGGATTAAAAATAAAAATAATATTAAACAATAAGACAAATAATGATTAAAGTGTGGTTAACTATACCTATTATTCGGCGGTTTTTATTAGTTTTTATAAGCAAAACCACAGGACGGCGGTTTTTATCGATAAAATAAGGGAAAACCGCCCGTAATAGTATAATTTTTGGCGGTTTTCATATACGTAGATATAAAAAACCGCCTGACAGCGGTTTTTTTCTTAAAATATAGGCAAAACCGTCGGCAGTCGTTTAGCCAGTGCCTTACAATTATGAATCGTATCTTTAATTGTAATAGCAAATAAATAAACACACAAAAAATTCGGTTAAATATTTCATGACAAGAAAAAAGTTTCCGATGTGTTTTTCACTAACTATTTTTTTATTTATGATCATTTTTTTTTTGTCTTTAGCAATATTTATTTAGTTTTTTAGTTTATCCGTGTATACTCAGAATTACCCGGTAGGTATCTGTACTTTTTTTACAAGTTATAACTACGATAAAACCTGATTTGTTACCAAAGTTGCATTTTTATTTTATCGATTAATTTAGTGCTTCTAATTTATTTTTAATATTATAAAAAAAAGTTGTCTAACAAAAGAAGTTTAAATTTTGTTAAACAGCAAAGTAAAAAATAAAATGAGCTTTTCATGTTTAACCCCAAGGAAGAAATTACGAAATCATGTCTCGGAACTGGCTTAGATAATTGTGACAAAGCAATTTCTAAAATAACTTTTTAAGCAATTTATATGAAAAAATGAATTTCGCAAATTACAAAAAGGAGATAAGTAAAAGGCTGATTTTTTAATAGGTTTTCTTTTCTTCCTCTAAGAGTAGAAGTACTCTACTTATTAATAATGCTTCCTAGCAATGGCGAGAGAAATAATTTTATTTTAAATTTTTAAATAATATATATGGTATATATATTTCTAAACAAATGCGAAAAATTTTAGAAGGTGGTTTTTCACCAAAAAACAAAAAAACATCATATGAACATATGTTCTAGACCTCTTAGTTTTTTAACTACATGGTGTTAATTTTTTTTAATATTGTTTTTTATAATAACTTTTATATTCATTCAGATATTTTTAAAAAATTTGGGGATGCATCCTTTGCACCAGAAGATATTCTTTGGCATACAAAACAAAAAAAACCAATATCGTCCATAAGAGGTTTAGGGTAAATATTTTATGACAAAGAAATGGTACGCCACTGCATTTTTCTGAAATAAAAATATATTTTTTAAATCCTCATTTAGTTTTTTAAAACTAATTTGATTTTTTGACTTATATTTATTTGCTGTACGGTTTTCGCGTAAATAAATAGAAACCATTTCTTGGCATGGTCAAATTCCTATCTTATTAAAGAATAAAGCTACATTTATAGATTGACGTTTCCGTCATCAATCGCCGCGTGACGTGTCGGAATTACGTTGAGCTTCCAGCAATCCAGGTTCGTAGAAACTCCTCCGTTTTGTTTTTTGGGAAACTTGTTAATAAACTGCCAATGAAACTATGCAGGCTTCTTCAGACAAATCTATTAAACAAGTGATACAATGACTGCAACTAACACTAAGACGTCCTACAATACACTGTTTGTCTTAATAATATTGTTACTCCTGTTTATACTATTTGGGACAGATAATAGGTGAAATAAATTCTACTTCAACAAAAACTCATTTTGATAAATTACGGTATAAAACTATTTAGCGATTCACCCATTGATAAGTTGTTAACATAATGCAGCATGTAAAAATAATAACAGATAAAGTTTGGGAAAAAAGCTAGTTTGCATTTATGAGTAAATTATCATATTAATAGTCTTTGAGAGATAAACACTGAGAATTGTCTATATGCATATTCACCGGTTCTTATCTTCTCAGGCATTACCAGTGGCGGCGTTAGGCTCTACATAACTCCTCCCTCCTTAGGATAAGACCTGCGATTGGGTAGGCTGAGTAGGTCTTTCATCTGGATCATCCCTCTTTTCGAATAATTTGAAGATTGGATAAGGATAGCTTATTTTGTAGTAAAAGCGTATCCCAGTGCATGTAATTATACAGATAATAACACAAATACCAATGGTTACCCATAACCATGAATAATGATAAGTTTGGTCTTCTTCAGGAAGTATTAATTTAGTTTGGTCATTCATAACTGAGGTAATGTGTTTTATTTCCTCAAGGTCCATGGTCTTTAATTTTAAAGATGTAGCATGTTGCTTTAAAAGGGAAATATCTAAAGATGGCAGCTGAACAATTCTTGCGGATAAAAGGGTTTCTTCATTGGAATAAAATGTTTCCATACCAATATTAATATGACATTTATCTGGTATGAAAATAAGATAACTGCCTGGTTGTATCTTATTGTGTTTTTCAACTTGGCATACCTCTGTGACATACGCAGTGGTAGGAGTAGTGAACAATACATTTTGAGGCGTCACTTGATTGGCTGTTGGGCTGTCCATATGAACCAATAATGTGCTGCAAATGGCGGCTTCATTCTTCCTAACAATATTGACCACACAGTCTTCAATTTCTTCTAGGTGATTTTTGCAATAAAAGGTGTCTTCTATTTTTTCACATAACTCCTCTTCATATTGGAATTTCTCAGTTTTCTCATTAAGGATAAGGTATGGTTTGGGAGGTGATATAATTTGATTTTGGATTGGTATTGGATATATAAAATAGGATTTAAATTGTAATGGAGAGATTATTGGAAAATGTATTAAGAAAATTATTCTCTCTTTATTAGAAACTAATTGAACTCCTAAAAGTTTATAAAAACTATGCTGATTTTTAAAACTGATCAATTGGTTCTTTTGATATAATGATGACATTTTTTCTATTATTGATTTTAAATTATTTAATGGAGGAAGAGTTGGATGGATTTTGTTTAAATATGCAAAAGTAATTGCATTAATTATTTGATTTAAATTATTCTCTAGACTAATAAGAGAGTTAATTATTAAATTTAAAGCATTAATTATATTAATTTTTTCTTGGTATTTTTCAATTAGCTGCGTAATCAATATTATGTTTGATTTTATTTCAAAAAGACTGTGATTAGTTTTTGTCATTAAATCTTTGGCAATAGACATTTGTTCGTTAATTTTTTCTGTAATAATTTTATCATTTTTGTTAAGATAATTTAACATAGAATTAATTCTTTCACCGTCTTCATGATCAAGTGTTCCGAATAACCATTTATTTATGGTACCACCAATATTAATGAGACCACGTCTTTTCCTAATATTAGGGTGAATAGCTTCTAATAAATGTTCTACTTGGTAAAGTAATGACCAAGCTTGTTTAGTCAACTCATTTGACATTGAACTATTATTTTTATCTTTTGTAATAAGAGTAACTTGTAACTTAAGACTATTTTTAAGTTCAAAAATTCAGTAACATTAATATAACTTACAAATGTATGTTTACTTGAAATTATTCTAGTATCTCCTAAAAGTATTGGTAGAATGAGATAATCTAATTTTTGAATGGATCCTAAGATTAAATGATAATAAAAAGGAGTAATGAGAAACTAAGTATAATTTTCATTCTGAAACAAACATTGCGAAAGTGCTGAAACAACTTGTGACACAACTCCAAGCAACAAGTAAGACCATTTTTGATTAATTTTCTCATTCCTTTCAAAAAATTCCTTTTTTTATTTTTTTTCCTTTCTGTAATGAACAAGTTATTCTCTCTTAGATCTTATGTTTAAAAATATAAAGAAATAGCTCGTAAAAACCGTGAATACAGAAAAGAGTTAAAAATATTCAAAAATCTGATTCAAGTAGTTCTGATTCTGATATAGAGTCTGATATTAAAACTTTGTTAAGAGATTTGGCTAGAATTGATATATCTAACGAACCTAATCAAAACTTAAACAATATGGCACATGCTAATGCGAAGTAAACTATTCAGAAGTACGTCTTTTTCTTGATATTATTCCAAATTTTAATGGTGAACCATGCGAATTAAATAATTTTATTGCAGCTTGTGATAAAGTAACCAATAAAAATATTAATAAGATTACTCTTACTCAATTAATTTTTCGAGCAATAATTAGTAAATTAAAAGGTAAAGCAATGACTATTATTTTAAGCCGTGTTGAGTTAACTAATTGGCAACAAGTAAAAGAATTACTTAAAATTTCTTTTTTGATCAAAGATCATTTTCATGTTTATTACAAGAACTTCACAACATGAAGCCGCAGGCAAAAGAAAGTTCTTATAGTTTTGGAATAAGATGTCAATACCTTAGAAGTTTATTATTTTCTTCTATAAACAATGATATTGTATTAACACAATTAGAAAAACTTGTACAAATAAATAATATAGAAAGATTAATTTTGATAACTTTTGAAAAATATTTACCTTCACAAATACAATTAGCAATTAGGTTAAAGCAACCCGAAAATCGTGAAAGGGCTATACAATATTTATTAGAAGAAGAAAATTTTCTTTCAATGGTTAACGAAGGAAAGAAAATTACTTTAAATTTTAACACTCAATCTAATTACTTATCAAATAATTTACCTAAACCAAATTTTAAAATTCCCTTGGTTCAAAATTCATTTCCGCAACAACATACTTTTCCAACAAGAAATTTTTCAAATCAACCAACAAGAAATTTTTCTAGTCAGTCTATTAATGTAAATCCAAGATATATACCCCCACAAAAATATTTTACTAATCAACAAGTTTGTTGTATGGAAACCCAAAGAAACCATACAACCAAAACCAACCCCTATGTCGGTAGTAACAAAACAAACTAGTTAAAAACCAAATACATCTTTTCATAGACAACCAAATTATTTCCAAGCTCAATCTAGACCCACTTTTATTGCTGAAGAATTAAAAAAAAAAAAATATTTTGGCGACGTTTCGCCATTACAAGTATTTTTTTCATTTTAGGCTTGATAATGCCTCAAAAGAGAGGCGAAACGTCGCCAAATAATTTTTTTGATATTTCACATTTTATGGTCTTTTATTGGGACCGTTTTTAAGTTTAAATTACTTTTAGATTCAGGAAGTCATATTTCTTTAATTAATCCTATTTTAGCTGAGAAATATTTTTTGGAACATATTGTTATAAAACCCAATATTATTAAAACATCTTGTGGCCAACAAAATACTAAATATGAAGCGCATATACCTGCATTTAAAGAATTTAACTCAAATGAAAAAAATATTTTTACATTATTTGACTTTCATAGACTTTTTGATGGGCTTATTAGTTTTCGCGACTTACAAAATATGGGATTTAATTGGGACATACAAGGTAAATGTCTTACAAAAGGTAGTGATAAAATACCTGTGTATCAATGTTCCCCACCGATTATGATTGTCATAATATATCTTTAGGTGATAATGAAATTTTAAGGACACCTATACCCATTAATGTTCCAGCTGACGGTGAATACTACTTACCCGAGATAAAAATAAATGACCATTGTCATATAACTGAATGTGTAACAAATGTAAATAATGGACAAGGAATTGTGGAAATATATAATATTGGCAGGAAAGAAACATACTATGTCAACTTAACTAAACCTTTAAAGGCATTTCCTTTAAATGGGTTTGACACATTTCAAGGAAAATTCCAAAATAATTATCTTTATCCTGACTCAAAGGAAATAGAAAACTTGCTAAGATTGGATCACCTCAATTCTGAAGAAAAATCAAAATTTTTCAATATCCCAACCAACCTCTTTCAACGACCACTCAAACACAACACATTATTAGGACAACTGACGAAGAACCAGTCTACACTAAATCTTATAGATTACCAGAAGTTTATAAAAGGGAAGTTAAAGAACAAATAAACAAAATGCTTGAAGAAGGAGTTATCCAGAATAGTACCAGCCCATGGTCTAGTCCTATATGGATTGTTTCAAAAAAACCTGATGCGTCCGGAATTCAAAAATGGAGAATTGTAATCGACCTCAGAAAATTAGATCAAAAACCATTCAGGATAGGTTTCCTATTCCAAATATTAATGAAATACTAGACAAATTAGGAAGAGCCCAATACTTCACCACTTTGGATTTGGCTAGTGGATTTCACCAAATAACTATGCATAAAGACAGTATCGAAAAAACAGCCTTCTCAACTGACCAAGATCATTTTGAATTTTTAAGAATGCCGTTTGGGTTGAAGAACGCCCCAGCGACCTTTCAAAGGATGATTAATGAAGTACTGAAAGAATATATCAACCAAATATGCCTAGTGTATATGGATGACGTAATTATATTTTCCACCACATTGGACGAGCACATTCAAAATCTGAAAAAAATATTTAAGGCATTTGAAAACCACAACCTTGAAGTTCAATTGGACAAAAGTGAATTTTTAAAACGGGAAACCGAATTCTTAGGACACTTAATAACTTCTGAAGGAGTAGAACCAAGTCCTAGAAAAGTTGAAGCTATATTAAATTTTCCAATACCCAAGACACATAAACAGATTAAAAGTTTTCTCGGTATGATTGGATTTTATAGAAAATTTATTAACAACCTAGCAAAAATAACAAAACCATTAACCCTCTGCCTAAAGAAAGGAAAGAAGGTTGAACACACCGAAGAATTTATCAAAGCTTTTGAAACGTGTAAAGCTATTTTGTGTAACGATCCAGTCCTTATACGTCCAGACTTCTCAAAACTATTTGCTCTTACAACAGACACCAGTAAATATGCCATTGGTGCTGTATTAAGCCAGAAAGAAAAACCAGTATGTTACGCTAGTCGTACTTTAAATCCAAGCGAAATTAATTATTCCGTAACAGAAAAAGAATTGCTTGCTATAGTATGGGCAGTCAAATATTT